>CALSBZ010044507.1:961596-988151 GCA_943591055.1 Gobionotothen gibberifrons | reverse complement strand
CAGTGAAGTGAGAGGAGTGATACACACCTTACTGTTCTCATCGATGCCGAGGTTAACGCAACACTGCTCCGAGATTGCTCCCATCTCCACTGATCATACACTCGTTGATTGGAATATTAATGGTATGGATTAGCTCATAGTTTTAATCTGAATGCTGTATTGATTTTGAAATAACTTTAATGGGAATGCTGTTATCGATTACTTAATAAGTGTGACAGTCCCCATGGGAGATATGCATCGATTGTGCATACATTGCAAGAAACAGCACAGCAGGCCGCTCACACAACACAAATGGGATGAGGAAGGAATGGGAATATCTGGGAAAATGGATATCTTGCACACATAGTCAGAAGAAATGTGTTTGTCTTTAACTAAAGCCGGGAAAAAATCATTATATATGGAACAAAATAGCTCTTAATGGTTGTTTCTGCCTTTGCAGATAACAGAACCAAAGTAATCCTGGATACCAGTGTGTGTAATGAACCTCATTTTAAAGTGTCTAGTATTTTTAAAGCGAGTTAATTCCCCAGAGTTTCACACTGGCTCCTTTTCAAAACTCCACTCAAGTGGAGAAGATAGTCAAACAGTTTGAATGCAATTAAAGCCAAGGAAATCAAAACTGTTCTTTTTATATTCTTCCATCTGAGAATCAATAACAATATACGGTGAACCTGCTGAGGAAGAGGTAAAAACACGTAGTCAATCACATAAACTGCTACTGTTGTCACCTTGACATTTATCTCTTTTTTTATTAAACTTGAATAGCTTTATATTCGCTGTTTGCCTCCATCATTGTGAATGTTGATTCGCTGTTGTTATCGCTGCTTTTTTCCCACATTCATATCATTCAGAGTACATTACAGTCGTATTTACTACTGGCATATAAATAAACTGCCATCGAAAGGACTGACAGACGAGGGGAATGAAGTAAATGAAGGAATAAAAGATGAGATTGAGGGATAATAGGAGTGCAATCTGAAGTGTTGAAGCGGAGATAGGGGTGAAGGAAGAGGTGAAAGGTGAACTAAAAGATGGATATGAATACAAAGGGAGGAAAGTGCAGTGAATGTGTCAACCCTAGGAAGGAGAGAAGACTTACCACTTCACGGAAAGGGGGGAGGAATATATGGAGTGATAAGGAGAGTATAAGAACACAAGTGGGGCCATTACCTGCCTGTTCACTTGGCAGCAACATTTACGCCTATTTCCATCTGCCATTAGTGAAGATTTGTATGTACTTAAATATGTACCTTTATATATTTGGTGGTCAAAACAGCTCTATATGGCTGTATGGAATGTACTGTTGTGTTTAATTTGGGTGCATCTGTGATTAATTGTTAGGAAAATATCACTCGACACCGGGATGAGAATCAATAGTCAGGTACTAATGTATTCTTGCAAGAATGAGCAGAGTTAAGTCACATACAAAGGATATGGTTCAACTCACACTAGGGGTGTAACGGTATCCGTATCCGTCCCGTACCGTCACGGTTCGGACGTCACAGTTCGGCACATGCAGTGACACGGCGAATACGCCTTTTGTTACGAGTGGGAAACAAGTCTGTCACTCAGGGCAGTATCCTATCCACTACACTATATATAATCCAGGGGGCGGTATTGCGCCGAAAAGCCAGCCGCCCGTAAATAACAAATGAAGAACAAGAAGAAAACACAACAAAACGAACACAATACATGAAGAAGAAAAATTAGCAGCTATGGCGAGTTCAGATAACACACAGGAGCTAGAACACACCTGCTTCTTTTAAATCAGCTGTGTGGGAAATTTTCGGGTTCCCTGTGGACGACAATAACGATGGGGAGCGAGTTGTGGATCGGACGAGGGCGGTGTGTCGGCGTTGTTACAGCGCTGCGTGCGGTATGCTAGTGGTAACACGTCAAACATGCTCAATCACCTCCGAGTCAGTCTCAGTCCCCAGCGAGAGGGTTTTCTCGACGGCAGGTGACATAGTTACCGCCAACAGATCTGCCCTCACTACTGACAACGTAGACAAACTCATCTTTTTGAAGAAAAACTTGAAAATAGAGTAAAGCTTGAGTACCTTTAGTTAGGCATAATGGCCTCACACACTCACAAGTTAATTACACATGTTAGACATTGCTCCTAAAGGTACAGATTTTATTTTGTTTTATATTTATCATTGTATTTAATTTATATTTTGACATCAGGAGATGTTATACAGTTCTGTATTGCCTTTTATTGATTATGATTGAAACACTTTATTATTTATTTTAATATTTTCAAGACATTCTTTTTAGTTTTACAGCTTATTGAACCTTTTTGTTTGACATCAGCCATTATAAATAATATGGCCATCTGAGTGTGTGTTACTGTTTGTGGTTTGTTTTTAACTGTGTAGTACAGTTAATGATTCCAAATGTTAGAGTTCCTTATTTTCATACCAAAACTTGCACTACTGTTAAAAATAAATAACAGCAAAAAAAAATTATGCATTTGGGACTTTTTTTTGCTTTTCCTTGTTGTACCGAAACCGTACCGAACCGTGACCCCCAAACCGAGGTATGAACCGAACCGTGACTTCTGTGAACCGTTACACCCCTAACTCACACACATGAGGTAAGCTGCTCAACGGAGCCGGAAAAAATATCAAGTTTACATAGTCCAAAGTTAGGAGATAGCAACAAAGTTGTAAATCGAGTTTATGTCTATGTTTAAAAGCTTTTGCTCTTGACAAAAGCTACTCTTCCTGGGGTCCGAGACTTAAAACAATACAACAATAATACAACAATAATACAGCAACATTCAGGACATAAGTCCTGACATCATTAACAACATTAACAACATCACCAATATCATCACCAATCTCCAACATCATCAACAATGTCATCCACTTTCAATATCAATCCCAGCCAAGGATGAGTGCACAAGACACCCACCAGTACAAAGTATGCGATCAAATTCAATTAGGGTTCACAGCTCACAAGGGTACAAGGTCATTAGTAGATGGCCCTTCAATCTCTTCTTGAAAGAGGCTCTGGACTCTATTTCAGCAAAGTAATTTGGCAATGAGTTCCATTCCTTTATAGCTCTATAAGACACAGAAGATTTCAGAAGATGTGTCCTGGGTTTAGGTGCCAGTAGATGGCCTGATGTAGCTTGTCTAGTCTTATGGTCATGTTCGTCTCTTGTGTAAACAATTTGATCATAAAAATACAGTGTTTTTTTGCTAAATTGGACATTTTTTTGAAAAGTGATAACACGAGATTGCAGACGTTTCTCAACCGGAAGCCATGATAGGTTTCTATGCATAACTCCAATATGAGTGCGCTTCGAACAGTGGAGAGCTAGTCTGGCGGCCTTGTTTTGAGCTATTTGTAATTTCTGTATATGTGTTTTTGCTGCTGATGACCATATGACCGGACAGTACTCAAGATGTGACCAAACCAGAGACTGAATGACTTGTTTCAAAGTGGTTGGTGTTACATACTTTGTACATTTTCTCACCACAGCTATGCTCCTTCCCATTTTAGTTACGATACTGTCTATTTGATTTGTCCACTGTAAACCAGAATCAAGAACAATGCCAAGCAACTTAGTCTCGTGTACCTGTTCCACTGGCTGACCAGCCAGTGCCAGGCTTAATTGAGGATTGCTGCTTAACATATGTCTGGATCCGAACACCATTGCTTTTGTTTTTGCAATGTTGAGTACCAGTTTGTTATTGTTGACCCAGTCTGCTATGGCTTTAATCTCTATTTTAAGTAGATAGTTTAACTCACTGCATGTTGATTAGTTGGCGCCAGCATCGTCAGCAGGTGTCGGGAAGGTGTCTGGAACATCTCTGGAAAGTCATGTACTTCCTCCGCACAGTTGTTGCTCTTTGCCCCTCGAAGGATTGAGGAGACAACAAATATGTGTCCTCTCGTCTGTATCAACAACATGGATTATGCCCTGCTCTCTCCTATCTCATAATAGGCAAGGTCATCCACAGTACAGAGTCACCCACACCCACAGTATCAATGCATTTAGGCCCATAAGAGGAGACAACTTGCATTTTCTCCAACATTAATGGTGGTAAAAACAAGTGACAACTCATACTAGAATACTTGGGGCAGAACCTTCTTCTAGATGTTGCACACATGGACACATAATTTACTTCCAGGCGTGCACAAGTACAACACAAATACTCTTTACTTCAGTAGTTCTGCAACACACGAGCACAATCACATTACATCACGAGGCTGCACACACTCTCCTCGTCCAATCAGCGACCCCCCCCCCTCCCCCCGCTTCCCCCAAAGGCCCCCCCGAGTTGCCCCCCCCCCCCCCGTGCCTGTGTGAGCTTCACTCCTTTTAACGTACTAAACACCAACAAAAAAAAACTTGTGCAAATTCGCATTGCACAAGAATACATCAGATACAACAGGTTCACAAGAACATACACCACCATAAATAAAGTGATTTTGCAGTAATATACAGTTTCATTTCCATCACCAGGCGCAATATTACTTTGGGTAATAGACATACATGTAGAGCAGCTATTTTGTCGGAACTATTGTTAAATATCATCCCCCAAAAATGTAGAGTGGTTCAGTAATGAGTGCTTCGACACTTCTGTGGTACCATGTCCCGGAAATTAAGGGCTTTTTGAAGGTGTTTTGGTTAGAAGCCTAAAAAAAAACAACATAAGATACGTCAGTAAATACCTCACTCGTTAATGTCATAGAAATGTTGGTGACTAAATAAACTACTAAACATCATCATGCCGACATTAGTCAGTTTTTAGCTTAGTGGTGGTGGTTTAACGTTAGCTGAGATTATTAGTGAGATTATTTTCTGCAATATTCCAAAATCGAACGAGAAAACCCTTTTGCTTTTTATCGAGGGAGCCCTTGCGTTGTTCACTTCCCGGTTCCCAATATGTCATCACAGCACCAATCTATAGAGTTTGGGCAAGCTTCTTATTACACAAAATATTTTCATTCTTTGTCAGGCTGCTACCTTAAGTGGCTGTAGTTATCAGAACAAAGCAACCACGTGTTAAAACTGCGACCAATGCACACTGTTTGCCAGTCTATAATATTCTCATTTATGACTTTTTAGAAGTCAATGGCAAACAACCTTTTCTGTTGTTTATGTATCAGGATGTTTTGGAAATCTGAACATTACAGCAACTGGGGCAACAGTTTACAGTGACAAAAAACTAGGTTAGTAGTCAGTTAGTCATTAGTCTTTTTCCATTATGCCACAAGCAACTGCACTTTGTTTTCGTGCTGCACATGGTATGAGTAGTTTTCCACACAACATCATGGCACAGTTAGGTTAGTCACAAACTATTCATCTAAGAACTGACTATAGCTGCTTCTTCTCTGTTACTCCCTGCAATCAGCTGTCAAAAATGTAGAAAATGAGTGAGGATTTGGATGAACAATAGCAATCAGTGCTGACATCTGTAACAAATACATTTTGTTTCCTGTGACTGCTTCACAATAGAAGCCAGTAGAATAATTGAATGTGAATCATTGACAGAAACATTTGGTTGGCATTAACAGAAACACAATAATTATTCATCTGTGAGCCAGTGAACAGTAAACAATGAGGCTAATATCAGTGAGATATAATTACAAATGGCAACACTTTGTTGTATATCGCACTTCCTGTAAATCTCTGATAGTTAGGCAGTTTGAAGATAGTGAGGGAATGGAATCTTCCAAAGTGACATATTCAGGGGGTTTGAACTGGAGCATACCATAAGAAAAAAGAAATGTCATAACTGAAATCACCATTGGTTGGGCTAAACAAAATACAGTTAACATATTGCCAGGCTTTGGGGGTAACAAATGACATATAACAGGATTACGTAATCAGGAGACCAACAAAAAAAGAACTGTATTTCCTTACAGTTATATACAAATGATTTATTTTATAATATATTATATTTTTATAATGATGACTACTATTACAGTTTTCAAAAATGGGGATTATTAGGAGGATCACAGTGTCACAAACATTTTACAAGTATTAAAATATATTATGCAGCACACGTAATATACATTTAAACACTTCTTTCAGACCCCTGTTTGTCAAAAGTAGTGTATGCTTTCAAATAATATATTAAACTAAAACAGTAACTTTACTATTCTGTACAGTAGTGACATCACTAAGTAACACTTCTATTGGCTAGCGCTCCAACACATTGTACATGGCGGGACATCTCTAAGCAGTTGACCAATCACAACAGAGCCGGCCAGCTAACCAATCAGAGCAGACTGGGCTCTGGTTTCAGACAGAGGGTGAAAAGAGGTGCTGCAGCACAGGCACTATGAGCAAAATAAAGAGCTTTTTGAACATTTAAGCATGGAGACATGTCCCAGTAGAGACATGAAATACAAATATGAACCTGAAAATGAGCACAATATGTCCTCTTTAAACAAGGTTTCACATTTGGACCTGTGGTAGTAAAATAGGAGCACATGTTGCTATAAAGGAGGTAATTTGAATGACGTCTTACTGGATTCGACTTGTGTTTCTGAGACTATATTACTGTTCTCACACACATAGACATAAATATCAGCAGTTGTCTGTTTCTATACCTCTATCTCTGGCTCATTATCCCTCTCTCTCTTTCTTTGGATAGAAACCGTGTGTCTTTCCTGTCAATACGGTATCTACCCACGCTCACCGCTATATATAGGACCTGCCTTCTTCCTACAATCCCCCTCACCTCCTCCCCCCTCCCTCCCAAACCTCTCCTCCAACTCTCCTATTCAGCTCCCAATCAAACACGCTCATTTCACTTCAAAACCAAAGCGAGAGGAAAGAGGGGTGAAACAGAAAGATAGGGATAAGAAATAGACCCTGAATCAGAGTGAGACAACATAATGAGACGGTATAAAGTGGAGGGGAAGAGTAGTCGGTAAAACAAAAGAAAGGTCTCAATCTCTTCTATTTTAAGACTTTTTCTTGAATTTTTGTTTTTGCACAATCATTCCACGGTCACCTCAGCCCTTCCAGCTTTTGGCTGCCTGTAATGCTGCTGATATTTATTGGAGCTGTATTTGCATGAGAGTGCCAGCGGAAAGACTACAGAGGAGGACAGGGGAGAGTTGGAGAAATAGAGCAAAGAGACGGGTTTAAGGCTAGATCGTAATTAAGGACTTAGGTTCAAGCACCAGTATTGGCAAGCATCCCTCCTGCTGTGATGTTCCTGGAGCAAGATATTGGATCTATTCTCGCGGTAGGACGCCGATCTGTAGCTGACCCCAAACTCACTGTTGAGGGAGCCGAGAGGAAGTACGATATCTTATTAAAACTAGCAATGAAATATGATATCATTAAGGACAAGAAGTCGTTGAAACAAAAGACTCAAATTACGGTTTATAGATGTAGAATTATGAATGAAGTTTGGATTCTGACTATTTAGACAAACAACCATGTCTCAAACAGTCCATAGACAAAACACTATTATTGAAAACACCTGTGGTTTTGTGTAGATTCAACTTTTTGCTAAAACAAAAGAGGTTGTGCGGTCTCCTATCATGACCCCTATCAGTATAAAGCCTTCGAGGTACATTTACTGGGTATATTAATATATTAAATGTCAAATGTGTTCTATTGATTGTTCAATAAAGGCATTTGAAACAATTTAATTCTAATGGAACAGCCATGATAGGGGGATTTACCCAAAGGGGTTATATTGGACCAAGTTAAACTTTGGTGAACTTTTAAACTTGATCAATTACAAGCTGTCTGAGAACAATCCCCCACAGGAGGTTCATTGGTCCAGTACAGAGCTTTGACAGTGGTTTTTGAGTGACTAGCATTAGCATGCTAGCTTACAATTGGTAACATACATTTCTCTGGGCCAACTTTTGGTTTGATATACATATATTTAACCAAATTAGATTAAAAGTGAAGAGAATCTCAACAATTCCACCAAGACATACGGAAAATAAATCATTATAAATGCACATTACAGCTGAATACATCGAAATGAAAATGTAAAAGCATTTCAAGAACTGAACAAGGACAGCCATGTGCTTTATTGGATAACAGGAGCTAAATGTCAGGCTGGAAGAAAAAAGTAAACCAGTGAGCTTCTAATGTTTCTTTTACCAGGGCATTGTCACAGATGTCCTGGATGTAGGAAGGGCCAGATCCATTCGCAGCATGGTACGCAAGTACCAGTGTCTTGAAGTGGATTCTAGCAGTTACTGGAAGCCAGTGAAGGGAGCGGAGGAGCGGCGTGGTGTGGGAGAATGTAGGAAGGTTGAAGACCAGACGAGCCGCTGCATTCTGGATGAGCTGCAGAGGTCGGATGGCACATGCAGGTAGACCAGCCAGGAGGGAGTTGCAGTAGTCTAGGCATGAGATGACGAGAGCCTGAACCAGAAGTTGCGTCGCTTTCTGGGTCAGCTGGGGATGTATCCTCCTGATGTTGTAAAGAGTGTATCTGCAGCAGCGGGTTGTAGCAGCGATGTTTGCAGTGAAGGACAGTTTGTTATCTAGGGTCACACCCAGATTCCTTGCAGTCTGAGTCAGGGAAACAACAGAGGGGCCGATGTTGATTGTTAGGTCAAGAGTGGGACAATCTTTTCCCGGAAGGAAAGCAGTTCAGTCTTGTCAAGGTTGAGCTTGAGGTGGTGAGCAGACATCCACTGAGAGATGTCTGCTAGACAAGCAGAGATGCGTGCGATGACCTGGGTCTCTGAGCGGGGAAAGGACAGAATTAATTGGATGTCGTCAGCGTAGCAGTGGTATGAAAAACCATGCGGGCTAATGACAGATCCGAGCGAGTTTGTGTACAGGGAGAAGAGGAGGGGACCAAGGACAGAGCCCTATCCAACATATCCAAATGTTGCTGTAACAATGTGGGAGCTCTGTCACATTCTGTAAACTACTCATACACAGTAAAGTGAAAGCATTTCAGTGTAAGATTTTAAGGTGTATTTTCAATCTATGCATAATGACCCAACCCCTCCCTTTAAGGGGCCCTATAATGCTTTTTGGGGTTTCCCCTTTCCTGTCAAGTGTCGATTGGACTCCTTTGTTTACTTCTTAACATAGTGACATCCCTTTCCAACACTCGTGCTTCTATTTGGCTATAGCGCTCCAACACATTGTACGTGATGTGTTAAGGGACGGGACACATACAAGCGGTTTACCAATCACAGAGAGCCGACCAGCTAACCAATCAGAGCAGAGGGTGAAAAGATTTGCAGCAGCACAGGCAAACAAAAATAAAGAGCTTTTTGAACATTGATGCATTGAAACATGTCATAGTAGAGGAGCTAAATACAAATATGACCCTGAAAATGAGCATAATATGTCCTCTTTAATGCAATACTATAACTGAAGCATCTTATAGATTATATCTGACAGAAACTGGCAGGATATTAAACAGCTGAAGATATATGTATTGTGTTATATAAGGGAACCATGTCGAATATGTTTTTTTAGATTGAGATCATACACTAATCCACAATGTATTCGGGTTGTGTGAATCCCACACAGGGAACATGTTTCCACCACTGCTAAGGTTTGGTTTTCAGTTCGGATCATGTTTTTCTCACCAGAAGAATTACTGGTCAGATGTTCTTGAACTTTGTTGGAAGGGCATTTCATGGGCTACAGAAGGATCCTTACAGTTTTGGAATGAATTCGAATCACGAGGCAGATAGACTTTGCCATTTGGCCTTAGCGGATGAATATGCTTTATGAGTGCCTTTCTATGTAGGGTATGGAAGGGTTTCTTTTTGTATCACGGAAAAAATTCAAAATGCAAGGATCATAGGGCAAGAAGGGATTCAAAAACATAAGCACTGAATGCCACAAGCTGAACTTAAATAGAATTGGCAACGTTTAGTCCCTGTGATCTCTGTAAAATGTTATGTACTGTAGATTAACCCAACACAAATAGACACATAAAACCAAAATAAAAGCAAGAAGTTTGTATTCTTTATCACTTTGTAGCTTCTTGTTTGAACTGAAAGGATGAGGGCTTTTATTTACCGGCAACACTGATATTAGCACGTTAGCTGTCAAGAGCCCCGGGTGATAAACATTGCATACTGAGTATTTTTCACACAAGTGCTCTTAAGTGCCATAAAGAATACGAGGTGATGCATGGGGTGTTTTAGCTAACATGCTGTGAATGTAAGTGCAGCATGTGCCCTGACATGTCCCCTGAAACATCATGTATGCCCTTTAATGTATGTGCAGCCAGTGTTGAGATGTGGAGAATGTCTAAAATGCGCGATCTGAATGTTTGCAAGTCTGGATTTGCATGTCCTTTGCAGATGTGGATATAAACGTATGGACAATAAGTACATGCATGAATAAATAATTCCTCTGTGGCGTGTGATCCGGTTCAATATTAAATGTGTCAGGAACTATGAAACATGTAAGTAGACTGACTGACACGCACACACAAAAAAGAAGACAGGGTCAAAAAGGTGCATAACTGCATACTTAGCCACATTCATATATTGGGACGTGCAGGGTCATTCTTAAGTAGTAAAAAGGAAGGCCTTGTATTTCTAATCACAACAGGCATTGTAGCCACTTCAGATGATCTCTCTTTCATCTCCATGTAACAACACTATCTCTATATATACGACCCTGCATTCAGTGGAACTTAAGTGATACTAAATATGCATCGTTGCATGTTCATTTTCAATCGAAGAAGTGCTGAAAGCACTGGTAATGAATTCCTGAAGTACTGGGAATCCCTACTGAGCATGGTTCCAATTGTTTAGCACACATACTTAAGTGTTTGTGTTCATTTTTGTTTCCATTAATAATGCAGATCTTCTATATGATGGATAAAACTCTCATGGCACACCATTTTTTGTATTCTCTATACATTGTTTTAATATGGTAGTGTCATTGAGATTAAGTTACCAATTGCAAAAGAGACATAATGTACTGTAAAAGAATACAGTATAAATACTAAATGTAAGTATGGTACTAAAAATTACTTGACAAAAAAACAACAGTTTGTAATTTGATTTTTCTATCGATAGTATGAGGATATGTATCTCAGGAAAGTGCATCAAGTTATCAGCAGTGGCTCAGGATATCCTTATTTCCGAGCTTACACGTCAGCCAACTGCAACAATGTTTTCCTCTCCAAAAAAGAGAACCAAGATTGTATTGTTTGCGAATCACAAAGGACCGAGACTTAAACCCTGTAGTACACCATCCATAATTACGGGTGTAGAACAAGGGTCCATGAGAAAAAAAGGTTAAAATAAAAGATTATGACCTTTTTTTGTCTGCCTTGCCTTTTCCGGCTTTCCTTCTTTTAGGCCAGTGAAGAGCTGACCATATGTGTGACTTGAAGATAAAAGGTTATCTAAATTGTCTGCTTACTATTGGATGGAGCACATGAACTGAATCTCAGAAATAACACTGTCTCATATGTGAATGTTAAAAGAACCCTGCATGTACTTGAGGCGACCTTGAGAGCCTAGAAAGGCGACCTTGAGAGCCTTGAAAGGCGCCTATATAAAATAAATGAATTATTATTATTATTATTACTAGGGATAATGGGAGCTGAAGAAACTTGCCTAATTTTAAATGTCAGTTGTATCTGTGAGGCCTGCTGCAGTGTTGTTACTGCAGCGACTTATTTTTATCGACCTTGTCCTCTGTTTTGTCGTGATTCAAAATAAGTTAGCACGGTCCAATAGAAATGTGTCTTAGAAAGTTTGAGTTTGAGTTTGCTGGACCTTGCTAGGGGCAACTCCAACTCCAACCTGGCAAATCAACATTGAACCCTGCAAACTCATTAATGCAGTCCTGTTGTGTATTAGCATTAGGCCCCAAGCTAAAGGACCTATAGTGACTATACCTTGCTTTTCTTTGAACATTACTTGCCACAGAAACTGTAACACCCACCTTAACGACTTCAAATCCCAAAGGAGCCCGACAGAATGGATCTAGTCTTTTTTTTTGTTTTGTTATTATTTATACACAGTCCCAACTGATGATAATATGCATGCGTGGAGACATTGTTCGGTTCATTAATATGGTTCCTCAGGCTAAAAGAATACTACAATTCACAGCATGGTGTTGGTGGCGACTCTACACATAAAAGCATAGCACAGCTGCTCCTAAACAACAAGCTAACGCAGAGCAGGCAGGGAGTAAATGTGACACGAGAAATGGAATGGTGCTTTAGTTGACATCTTATCATGTTTCATGTTGCAGAAGAGCTGAATATAATGATATTCAATTCATTCAAAATATTCACAGGTTAAGCATTTTTTTTTAATATATTTTACACGCTGTGTCGTTTTTAAATTATTTTCAAATGTTTTAAAGTGATAACCACATACTGTACATGCTGTTCTCATACACTGTTGCCATACGTATAGACTGGCGCTGTTATTCGTGCTTCACCCACGCAATGTGTTTTTTACCAATTTTAAGACAGGAAATATACATTTTGAAATAGTTAATGTACTCTCAAGGTTGGAGTGGATGAGTGGATCCAAATGTGATAACATCACACTGTTACTATAACCCACAAAAAGGTGACGTTTTTCTTGCATAGTCCACCAAATTAACACTATATTTTTCAAAAAAGTAGTATAAAGTTTGAAATAGTAAATGTGCACTCGACGTTGGAGTGGATAAGTGGGTCAAAAAACTATGAGGGCCCGTACAGGCAGTAATTCATACTGGTCCTCACACACATACATTCTCCTTTTACATACATATATTTTCACTCTCATATACATATATATTTACATTCACACATTCATACATTGTCACTCACATATTTATACATTTACAAGCTGTCTGAGAACAACAGACAGCTTGTAAATAGTTTCAAGCTATTTACAAACTATTTTAGTTTCAACTATACTCCTTCCGTTTCCACTATACTTTCTCTCACACATACATACATTCTTCTCTTGCATAGTGATGAGAATTATGGCTCTTTGATCTTAAGGCTCCGTTCCTTTCAAAGAGCCGTTCAAAAGAGCAGTTTTTTTTAAAGGGGGGCGTTACTAGGTTTATAATAATCACCAGGATAATGATTGACTGTATTGCCAGACAGGGGGTGTTTCTCAATCTCGAGTAAAGCTGCTCCAGAGCCACTATTTCAAGCATACTACATCATCGAGTGCCGCCGAAGGACTGTTCCAATGTCCAGCATATTTGGAATTCTACCGAGCCCGGCGTACTTCGTTTGGAGAAATTTCGAGGCTGCACATGTGTAGACTCCGCGGTCTTAAAATCCCCACAATGCTTTGCGCACGGACCAATTTCCCCAAATCTGTGGCGGAAAATGTAAGGCGGGGCCTCTCATATGACGCACACCTGCACACTTGCTAGCCTGTTCCATTCTTCGTTTTCCGAATGCCAGGAAGTATTCTTGCCTCGCTTCTGAACCAAGACGCTCGGAAGACATGTGCTACCAATTCATCTTCTTTAACCCAAACCACAGTTTTCCCTAGCCCTAACCAGGTTGATTCCTGTGAATACGGAAGTTCATTTTAGCTTAAATTAAAATTGTAAATAACAAAACTGATTTAAATGACTGGTAAATGAAAGTAAAGAGCTTTAATTTTGGGAGTACTGCTGTGTTCAATTACCCAAGGAAATGATGTAATTTAGAACAGATTACTTAAAAAATACTAAATAGGGCCTCCCTTGATGGGAGAGCAAGATGAAAAGTGATAGTACAGTGGGATTGGGCAGGGATAAAATGTTTCCGTGTGTGCATTTGTGTGTGTGTCTTGTCCCAACATATTTATTTAACAAGGACAAGCTAATTGCTAGACTCCTTTGAAGCTTAATTAGATAAAAAAAAGCAAAGCATATTGACTTCTCCATCTCACGGTCTTTTTTCCCTCTGTTTCTCTCATGGTGCCTCAGTTTGCACGTAACCACTCTTGTGATCTCCGCTTCCTCTTTCTCTTGCCTTTGCTAATAATCTTGAACTCAAGGCCTCTTCTTTTCTCTTCGGTCCCTCCCGCTGTCCACTTGTGTTACAGATGAAGCAGTTTTCTTTCTTATAAGACGAGCATCTCTGTTTCTTTTATGCAAACGCTGAACTGAAGTTGACCCCCACTGTGATTCTGATTCGGGTTCTTGAGCGTGTGTGTGTGTGTGTGTGTGTGTGTGTGTGTGTGTGTGTGTGTGTGTGTGTGTGTGTGTGTGTGTGTTTGTGTGTGTGTGTGTGTGTGTGTATTTCTTAATGTGTATACGATTTTTTTCCTGCGAGTGCTTTGAACTGTGAGACCATAATGTGTGTGTTTGTTGTATCTGCTTCTGTTTGCCGCGGAGAATCTCTCCTAGGAGACCAAGACACTAATATCACGTCTCACACACTCGCACACACACTCGCAGTCACACAGGCCTTTGCTCCATTCAAAGTGTAATGAGGCAGAAATCAGAGTCAAGCTGTGAATTTATGAAACAAGATGTAGATGAACGGAGGCCTTGCCAAGAATAGAAGGCCATCAAGCTGTTCTGTTTATTGCTGTCTCATTCCACTCACATATACACCGCTGTACTGTCACTGAAGTGGCTGCTTGTCTTTAAAGGAGCAATCTGCTCCACGTTCAGATTGAAGGGTTTCCCACTCGTATTTCTGATGAGTTTGTTTCATGCACACAACATTTGGTAAAATAATCAGTTTAATACCATTGGTAATATAGACTGTAATGAAGTAACGCATAAAGAGGTGGCCACATTCTGTAGACGGTGATCATCATAATAATTAAAAGCAGCAATAAACAATCAAATACATTTTTAAAGGTTATTATTAACAATATGTTAAAGATAGATGGATGATGCTTTTAAGGGTTTTCACCTGTAGTGTGTTATATATGGTTTTTGTGCATGTAAATGGTCTGCAAAGGATAACATCCTAAAGTTCCCTCCAGAGGGAGTTTTTCTCCCACACATTCCCCCCCAGCCGAAAGGCCTATATTGGATTCCTTTGTTTATTTCCATAACATAATGACATCACTACGTAACACTCACACTTCTATTGGCTAGCGCTGCAAGGGGCGGGACACCTCTAGGTGTTTGACAAATCAAAACAGAGCAGGCTAGCTAACCAATCAGAGCAGTGTGGGCTCTGGTTTCAGACAGAGGGTGAAAAGAGGTGCTGCAGCACAAAATATAAAGAGCTTTTTGAACCTTTAAGCATGGAAACATGTCACAATAGAAGCACAAGTATTTATTATTAGCTGTAATTTGGCCCTTCATAGTGTTTATTTGTCAGACAGTCTACAAATTGTTATCTTTCATGGTTAACTTTTATATATTTTAAATATTTTCCTTATATTTCATGTTTTTTAAATGTTCTATTCTTTTTTATTTTTCAATTGATGTGCAATGTTTTGGTTTTAACATGCTGCTGTAATGAAAAAGTTTCCCAATTTGGGATCAATAAAGTATATATCTTATCTTAACATGTAAAGAATTTTTTTAAACTGAACTTCACAGGAAAATGTTTCCAATGTATTTTTAAACCCATTATGGGCTATTAATTTAATTTACAGATTTTAAATTGTATTTAAAAAATAGATGTATTTGTTATGATTCATTGTAGTTTATAAAAGTATGAAAATGTTTAAGGTAGCCTATAGCAGAATATCACGTGTATTTCATTTTTTTTTTTAACAAAACTATGCACACAGTACAGGAGAACCATATTAGATGTGCCTTCCTGCAGAAAAAACAGAGCTCAGATATATAAAAAAGGCCATGACTTCTATGTATCACCTACATGAAAATGACACACTGCAGATTAGCTGTCTGCTAACCCTGGCTGTGTATATACAACATGACTACTGGCTGTCATGGTGACTCATGGCAGCGGTGACGATTCTTCGTTTTCCTGCATCCAGCCTGACTCATAACATGAGCTGACACTAACAAACACAGTGCCAAAAGAAGATTGAACCTGGTAAACCAGACATTTCTGTGAGATATATGTAGTCCTTATGCAATTATTGCGTTAGAGTTGCATCCCTATTTACTATCATAAATAGCAGCAGGACTTCTTGATATTCAAACGAAGTTTCCCTCGGAACATTAACAATGTGTGGATTTGACTGTACTACTTTTCGTGACTGGATTGAACTCACTTCCCTTAGTGACTGTATCAAGTATTTTATACATTTTATATTTACTCTACCACATGTTGGATCAATATAGAGAGCAAACATGTGTGATCAATAACCAATCTGATTATGTTAAATGTGGCATGAAAGATGGTTATAAAATGTTCTCCTGCAGGCTTTGGTTCGCTTTTTTAAACATTTATTGTCTTTTTTTGGTTTCTTTTTCTTTAGCTGAGGGAAAAATATGCACATGAGTCATGACTCTCCCTAGGTTCTCTGTTTGTACTCTTCGCTTAAAAAGGCATGAGGGAGAATGAAAGTAAAGAGTAAACATCTTTAGAGAGATGAGGAGAACTATTATAACTCAATTAGTTATGATGCCACTCATTTCTAGAATTCTTTCTTGTTGTGAATTGTTCAATGGTGATTCTAGTTTTATACGACTTGTGTTTGATTTACATATTTTCTTTCCTTTCTAACAGATAATAGTCAAACAGAACTCACCACTTGAGTTTCTAATTTAATCGAGTGTTGTAGTTGTCTATGAATGTCGTGACATCTCAAAAAAGAATCCGACAATTTAACACGAGCAGTCAGAAAGACAGGTCCTTAAAAAACCCACATGTTAGAAAATCAATTTTTAAGAGAAAACTAAAGGTGAAAACATATATGGTTCCAAAGACTGTCCTTTTAAGAAGAAAAAAAACACACACAGAAAAAACATAAAAGTTTACCACTTTTTACGAAATTTGACCGACTGTACGTCAAAACGTCAAATGTTAACTAAGTTTCTACTACATTTCTCAACATGATTTACAAAGGGACCTTTAGACAATTTGGGTATAACACTATCTGTGTCAATAAAAACTAAAACTGCTTTTAGTTTTTCTTTCTGCGTGATAAATACTTCCTGACTACTGTATTGTAGTGTTGACAGTTTTGAGTTGTGTCTTTCATACATGTAATACAATTTTAAGAGACACAACTGTGTGTCATCTGCATAACAAAATATATCAGAGCAATGAGTGATATGGCCACAGTGTTCACATAAAAAAAACAGAAGTGGGCCCAGGTTGCATCCTTGTGGAACTTCACATAATGCAGAAGCTGATGATGAAACAAGCTCATGTATGGAGGCACAGGTTGCTTAATTGGACAGATAATCTTGGAATAGGGTTTGATTGTATTTGTATCCAGATTCAAGTCTACCACTGAATCTGAATCCTTTTCAAATCCCATACCGTGTACAATCTAAAGAAATGTAAGTAGCTAAAGGCTAATATTAGAAACTTTCATTGAAAATCAGTAGCCTACTTCACGAGCTACTTCCTAAAAAAATGGACGCGATTCACAACTTTGTTGGAGAAGATCATTTGGCTTCACTATACACTTATTTCAATCTAATCTGGCTAGTTTACTTTTAGTGTAACTGGTCCGATTTTTAAAAGGTGTTCCCAGATCTTAGCAACTAAGTTGTTTCAATGTCCTCATAAATTAGAAATATTTGAGAAAAATATACAAATAAAACCAAGTTGTAATATATAATCATAATATTAAGCAATATATGACTTATATAGGGTCATAGGCAAACCCTGCGTATTAATGAAAGACCATTTGACACATGATATTAGTTCATATCTCTTTTAAATGGTTAATGTGCTTTATACCTCTGGGAGAAGAGAAAAGGTCTTAAGTGATTAAAAAATCATATGACTGATCAATAAAGCATGGAGAGATTGAGAGGGAAATTATTCAGAAAAGATATGAAGTTGATGAGTGTGAAAGGTCATGACTTTACACTCAGGGAATGAGGAACTCTGACTTCTATGATAAATGTTACAGTACATTAATGTGTGTGTATGTGTGGCAGGGTACGATTTTTAAATGGTGGGAAAAAAGCAAGCGTATGACAGAAAAGCAAGACTTGTTGAACAAATATTGAACGAAATGTGTTATGTAGACTTCTCTTCATCTCTTTTTTTCCGTGTGTCACATTTATTTTCTATCGAGCTTCTCTAATTCCAAGCCTTTCCCCCAAAGGCATATGGGTCCTTTTCTTCTTGCCCCTTTTTTCTCAACAGATCTTTTTTCTTGCTGTCTAGTGTCACTACTTGTCATATTTTCAGGAAAATGTGCGGGAGGATTTGTGCGTGTTGAACAAAGAAGTGTTGATATTCAAATAGAAATCCTGAAAATGTTTGCACTAGTGATGACTTGACTTATTTTATATAGGTTGTAACCATTTTAAGCATTTTATTTAGATTTAGAAATACATTACAGCTGCAATATATGGTTAATAAAATATGGCTTTTGGAGTTCCAAACAGCCTCATCCCTGGTTTTCTGTACACAGGTCTTCGTAGTTTAAAATTACAAATAGCCACCCAAAATATTGCTGTAAAACCAGACTTTAATCGTTTTTATTTATTCATTATTTGTAGATTTTCATTGTTTGACTTTTTTTTGTGGATACAACCAGATGCCTACAGGTCTGATGAGAATGGGTTTTAGACTGTTTGATTAGCAAACACGCACTTTTAGAGTATTGAGACTCGTAAGTGGAAAAAAAGACAATATTAACCAGGTTATATGCAGGATATGCTAAAATGGAAGTCAAATATCTTGTTGTATGTACGTCCAGCACATTTACAGACTTGGCAGCAGATTCTGAGGCTAAAATGAATTTTCAAATGGGAAGACTCACTGATTTGAGAGATTCATGTGTCTTCTCTTCAGCAGAAGTGTTTTCCGTAAACTCTGAAGGCTACGGAAAAGGAACCCGGCCCTCTGAAGCTTAGGAAACCCATTTACAAGCCAATACATCATCGTGAATACATGACTATCATTGACAAGGCTGATTTTCTTTTTGATTTGTGACGAAGGGAACATCCTGGTAATGTGACAGTTTAATGTGTCATCTTTCTCTTTACTTCTTAATCTCTCTACCACAGCTTCTATCTTCTCCGCTTCCTTCGTCAAAACTGCTTAACATCCATCAGCATGCAATTCATCCACTTGTGTGTCTGTCTGTCTGTGTCTGTTCAAGTGAGTTGGTGGATGTACACTTTGAGTCATCTTCAAAGCAATGAGTCAGTGTTGTATGATGTGTGCGTGTCATTTCAGCATGCAGTTGAAACAACCAAAATGTACCCCAAAACAGGGAGAAAATAAAAAGTTAAGCAGCATGATTGGTTGATTCAATTACACAGCAGCATAAGCAAAGCTTCGGGCTTATTTAGTGTTGGCAGCAGAAATCAGCCACAGCTTGACTGGAGGGAGAAGCTGAATATACACAAACACAGAGTTATACTAATATCAACACACACACACACACACACAAATTAACACAAAAATACTCAAATAGGAGCACACATTTGGAGACGAGTATAAATTAACAAACACCATTTGTGGTTAGGATATATATCTAAAAATGTATTCCTGGGAAAAGTCATCCAAGGAATGATTTCCCAGCAGCACAGATAAAAAGTTCCCGGGGGATTATTTGCCTGTGTGAACAGTTTGGGTGATATTGAATATTTATATGTATATCATATCTATTTGCATTTGTTTACCCATCCAATCCTCTGAAATCAGCCGAATCTGTTTGTTTTGCATAATCATTTTAGCATAAGTCGGTAAGCGCTAACTTCTCTGAAATAAGGAAGGAAGCCTTTGCTTTGCTGTTTCTAAAAATGATCAGTATTCAGTCTCAGTTGCAGGGTCATTAATAAGTATTTTGTACAGACATTTTCATTTTAACATATAGAAATGCGATGACATTGTTATATCAGGCGTTTTGAAAAGGTTGGCAGAGGTCGCCCTTTGTCGAACTTTCAGAAATGTTTCAAATGGAGGACAAGTTCAGCCCTAACAAACAGCGAAAAAAGATGGAACTTGAATGCCCCTTATAGGAGATTATATTATATTAGATTGGTTTGTTTCTTTTTTCATTTCAAAAGTAGTATCCGTAAGTGAGGGTTTCCTTTGAGCTTGGAGTTACGACCGTCTGGTGCTTCAACTTCAAGATAAATTCCCTCTTCTCCAAGAAAGTATATTACCAAGTATGGATGCAAATGCATTTCAGCATGTGTGTAAGGTCTGATAAATATGCTGTAAACAGAATATAAATAATGCATGAGACTCTTAACATATGCAGTATATAATAAACTTTAAGATCTACTGGATTATTTTATGATGTATAGTTGGACGGATGAAAACTGGAAGCACTGGGTTTCTTCTGGACAGTGGCAATTTTCAGTTACACAACAGCAGCCACCAGATTTAGCTTCGAGTTTGATGGCTGTTCAAAAGTGTTGTAGTTGTGTAACTATGTTTGGGCTTTTGGAGAGCCCTGGTTAGGCACCTAGCAGAGTCAAGAGCCTTCTCTGTCAGCACCACCATTGTTCTCCCTACTTCTCCTTCCCACCAGCCTGCCCTTCTGAACACAAGGGACACTGAGGACCCTTACATCAAACCAAAGGGCCCTCACTTTATTTTCAGAAACAGTATGATTTTCTTCTTTAGATTCAAGCTGCAATACATTACTGTTTTGGGTCAATGTGGATCCTTTACTTGCTAAAAAAAACACTTGGAGAGCATCTCTTTTCTTATTTTTTTGTAGTTTTTCCACACAAGAATGTGTGTACCGCAATGCCAAATAGTGTTATAAACTTCATTTTAGCCTAAAAAGTTAGCCTACTGTTCGTCTTAATACCTCGCTAATGGTACAATGCTAACGTGGTTTGCTTGGTAGAAGTTGAAAAATAAATGTTCTGTTTGGTATTCTTCAGATGAGATTTTATCACACACACACAAAGTATAATTCTATTTTCTTTTGAACTTCGGTGGCAGCAAAGAAGTTGATGTACCTCTTGCCTCGGAACCCTAGAGCTTTAGTTGGACCTTTCCAGTGTATCTAGTCTTTTTTGACCCCCCCCTGGCAGCAATATGGCGCCCAGTTATCGATGTACCCTTTAAGAAACACAGTCTTTCCAAATGTTTGATAGTGTAAGAACCTTTTCCTGCTTTCAAATATCCAAGGGCAAAAACATTGATTCAAGAAGGTATTATTGCATTGCAGAACATGGACACATATTTACTTGCTATTGCAGCTAATCTCAGACTTGTGAGCAGACATGGTTTCTTATGAATGCTCTCCAAAAACCTCCAGATAAAGGCAGAAGAAAAGAAACCCTGGAGAGGCCAGAGTCTTCTGTCTGTGAAAATATGTGTGAAAGAGGTCAAACATTAAGGTCTTAGAGAAAAGAGAGACAGGTGAGGGGAGATGAAAAGCCCTAAAGTGAGTCAGAGAGGGATGATTCGCGGGTCATGACTGCGCGGTTTGCTGTGAATCCGTCTTTTCCTCTTCATTACTCACATGACCCTACCGACCTGTTGCTTCAACCAGACTGGGCGCATGCTGACTGGATGGATGGGTGGCTAATTGACTGGCTAACTGATGGATAGATGACTGATCAGGTGTTGGCATGACTTTATTCTAGGTGGAGGGACAATGATGACGGATGATAGATTGATGAGTGTTTGCGAATGCATGAATTAATGGATGATGAAGAAGGGAAGGTATGGACATCTGAATTGATAAATGGAACAACAACTTGGCCTAATGTCTACAGTTATCTGGTCTGGAATGGTGTACCTTGCACTTCTTTTCCAATAACGCATTAATGAGAGCCTCTAATTTAATTATCACACTCTTTCTAATGCTTATCTCGCTTGCAGAGTGGGCAGCCGGTGAGTGAACACATTTAACGAACATCTCAGTCCATTAAAGTTAGATGGCTATCCTATCTTCCCATTACTTTAGCACAACTATTACTATATGAGGCTCAACATCGACAACAGCAGAATTGAACGTTGCTATTTTAAGGAAAAGATTGGCCAACTGCTATGGGAATGTGGACGTGGTCAGTTGGAACAAAGGGAAGGTAGGAAAGAAATCAGAGTGACACCTCGTCTCAGAAGCACAATACTAGCAGCTGGGAGTTGTCCATCAGAATCTAACCCCCTGATCCCACTGCGAGCGTCTGCGCTACGTTACGTTGTGGCTGAGCCCTGCTGCGACCTCCTCCTGCGTCGTAACCCACCAGGCGTGTTTCAAAACGTTGTGGAAGCGGGGCGTCATATGTGCAGCCTCGCAGTTGTTGTTGATTTTGGAATATTTCCTGGACATTTGTACTTCTACAAGTAGGCTACGTAGTTACATGGTTTATGTTTGTGTCTGTTTAAATCGTGTTTATTGTTTTTATTTCCTATTTTGTTGTGTTGTAGACTACAGACAAAGTTAAGAATAATTGTAATATCCCAGTTATAAACGACATGAATCAAAGATATGTTGCTGTATTTTAGTGGTAAAACAATGCATTCATCATCATAATTGTTCTATATATATAATTGACACAGTGCCTGTAAACCGGAGGAGAACGCTGGCATTTCTCCTCCTACTTGAAAGACTGGAGGGATAGGGGCTGCAAAAGTGTGTGTGTATATATGCTATATATGGTCTGAACGTTCCACTTCCTGCCTGACCGACATTACCTTACGGCTGCGCCGCGTCAAAAATAGGATTCATCCTATATTTTAGAAATTCCTTGCGGCGAGGAGCTTCTGGGACGCTTCGAGTCGCGGCGTAGCGTGGCGCAGCGGGTCTGGTGGAATAGCACCCATTGACTAGAGTGGCCGCGAACGCTAAAAACCCAGCAGACGGAACGTAGGGTGGCGTGGCGTAGAAGCGCCCGGTGGGATCAGGGGGTAATCCATACCGCTGTGCACTCAGAGGCATTTGTCTGAGCCCAGAGCCCCATTCACATCATGAGACGTAAAAAAGAAGGAAGACGTCAAGTATAAAAAAATGCCAAATGGTGCAATATATGCAGGTTAAATGTGAGGGATGCTATTATGCAGATACAGAGATGCAGAGATCACTGCCCAAGACCTCAAGGACCCCAATAGCCTGGGTTCACTGTGTCAGTTGCTTTTTGGTTGTTGGATCACTTCCAAGTTTGTTTGGAAATGTGCACCACTGAATATAACATTTTTGTCTGATTCTTCGATCCTAGAATTAACCTTTATCACATACGTTTTAGTGTAGTCAGAAGGTTCCTTGTTTTGTGTTAACCCTAACCCTAGCTCTGACACACAGAACACTGAGTCAAGGTTATGTAGTTTGTTTACAGCATGAAGCTGCCACATTTACTTTGATGGGGCATAGCAGCAAATACTTACCTTGGGTTAAAACCAGGTTAATCCAACCATGGTAGTTGTGGCATATACTGTAAACTACACACCAATCCACAACCAATTTGTTTGTCTCTACATATATATGGCCAGTTTCTTCCAGCAGTAGCTTAACATAACATCTGCACATTTATTTGGAATGTATTAAGTACGATTCTCAGCTGTCCATTGGATAACTACTAAGAAACAGCTGAAATGCATCAATGACACTGTAAACACCTTCTAGTAAATATGCCTCAATCCAATAATGAGTCAGAGTATAGTTAGACAGATGAATGGCGCAAAAGTAAAATAGCTGTCAAGATTCATGAATGTCAAGAGAAGAATATAGAGAGATAAAAGTAGATGCCTAATAAAAAATGTTTTAGTTGTTTTAGATGTTGCCTTTTGTTGCCGTTCTGTCTTATCGAATGTTCTTCCGAGCTAAGTACATTCCCTGCAGTCTTGCCCCTGTGCTAGTTTACATAAGTATACTGACTCAATCTGCGCTGTATCTCTCAGCAGGAGTATGATACGGCACTATGCAGTCTGCTGGGGCTTTCATCCAAATACATTTATGTAAATTCGAATGCAATGAATTTGCCGTTCCTGGGTGGGAAAAGGTATATTTTGAAAAACAAATACTACATATACTGCAAAATCTAATTTAGTTTGAAAGATGATGAATGCAGATGGAGATCTACTGACAAAAAAAACACCACAGCCTGTCAGAAACAACTGCGGTACATCTTTACCATTGATGTGTAGTTGAGTATTTCGTGGATGTATTGGATTGTCAGTACAAAGTTCACTTCAAGTGTGCCTGACAGTTGGATGGATCTTTCTCTCTGCCAGTTTGTTACGAAGGGGGTCAAAGTGGGATGCTGTCCCAGGGTGAGAGGCTCTAACTTGGGTTAGGACAGCAGCACTGCCCCATCGCTGACCTTCACCATGGAGAGAAGAGAGAAAATAGAATACTGGCAAGGCGTTGGGCACTCTTCCGTCTCATCCCTTCATCCCTGCCCTAGCTCCTTCGTCTCTTCCTTCCTCCCTCTCCCCCTGCCCTCCTTCCCTCTCATTGACTCCCTCTGTCTCTCTGGGCATCTTTTCATTTGGCTTTATTACAGTACCAGACACCCGAGGTCAGTGAGTTCACGCGGACAGACACACATAAGTGTATCAGCTACTCTTCAGGGGTATAAACACTGTGGTTTGACCTCATGTGGCATCAAGGCTCATGTACCGCTGAACTCAGGGGAGCCTTATTGTGGCTGTGTAATGAAATAGTGCTAAAGAGAAAACAGCATGCCAGAACGGTTGGCATTGTCATGTCAGTGAACCGCAGCGGCACACTGCTTTCCATTTGCCGGAAGGTGATTTATACGCTAGGACAAGAAGGACAACATAATGGGTATTACTTTTAGTAAAGTACAACACAATGTCAGTGTGATTACGCTCTTTGTTAAAAGGATAGGTAGTGACAGAAAAGACTTGCTTGGGGTAATAGAGACCAGTTTGAGCAATTGTAAGTCTAAATAGCATTTATGTAAGTAGGAATGTGTCTGTATAGGGCAAGTCACAGTCACGAAAATAACTGCATGACTTTGGCATTTGTTGCCTTGCGCTTCTGTGTGTATTTTAATGATAAAGAATGTTATGTGTACTGAAGCAAAGTTCAAACTAATTAACATGCCATGCAACAGTCATAGCTTTGTTCTGACCTTGGAATTCAATTTGTATGCTAATTTGAGGTTTCACATGCAAGTTTTTTTCATTTATTTTCATAGAAAAATGCAACTACCACACATGATTATGTATACCGTTATGAATAATAACGTTAGACTAAACACATGTCTTTAGCAGCAGCTCTTAATTTGTAATTTGTGGGCATAAATTCAGGCCATTCAGGAAAGAGAGTTACATGTTCCTGGGTAA
The DNA here is from genome assembly GCA_943591055.1 of Gobionotothen gibberifrons. Taxonomy (NCBI): domain Eukaryota; kingdom Metazoa; phylum Chordata; class Actinopteri; order Perciformes; family Nototheniidae; genus Gobionotothen; species Gobionotothen gibberifrons. The sequence goes on along the minus strand of CALSBZ010044507.1, from coordinate 962,913 downwards.
TAGTAACATTTGAAATCAGACCTTCAACCCTAGTAATTGATCCTTTTAAACGGCAGGTGTAATTGCTAGTCTGGCATTGCAGATAACAAGCTATTTGGTTTTCTCTGGGGATTAACTATTCATGTTTAATCTCTTTTGTACATGTCCTGTAGGACCACTGCAAGTTTCATATAACCAGTTTCAATCACATGTATTATCCTTTTATGAAAGGACTTCTGAAGCCATGTCATCAGCATATTTAAAAAGACTGTGCTGGAACTAAGTTCATTAAGCTACAGAGAAAATACAACTGCAAGATAACAGACATCCCTGTGGAGCCTCCCAGTGCTAACAAGGCTCTGTTCTAACATACTGTAGATCCATTGAAACAGACGCTCAGCCCTAAATTAAACAGAGAGCCTTTGATTCAGACAATGAGGCATATGTTGGCAGTGTTCATTTTTTATTCTTTTTAGAGAGGAGGTTGAATTTAAGAATGACATTTTTTGCCTAGAGGTTTGGTGTACAATCAATCATTATGTAAGTGGCAGCCTTTACAAATTCTAGTTCAATCAATAAAACATTCTTGTAAATTGTTGGCAGCAGTCTGTAAGTACCCTGTCAAAGCCTTTGGTTTTTCTCATCACATTCAGCAATGCTATCATCTGTAGCATTAACAGGAGTTGGAGTTGTGCAGATTTGTTTTCCCTTTTGGCCAATTGTTGTGTTCAGATCTAATCAAGCAGGATGTAAATACATTGCAATTCAAATATATGTTGTTGCATAGACTGTTTATTAAAGGAGGGGTAGGCAAGTTTGAGAAACCGGCTCGAGTGCACAAAAAATCCTAAGTACACAACCGAAAAGAATCCGCCCCTTCCTTCAGACTTCCTACAGACATGAACTCGCACATGACCTCAGTGAAGACTTGAGCAACAATCAGATGTAAAACAACACCCAAGATCATGATAATGAATGTAAAACAAATGTATAACAAAGTCATTGTCAGTGCTTATATTTTTGAAGCTAGCATATTTGTTTTGTGAAAATGTATTACAAATGTTACGTCTGGCTAGCTGGCTAGAGCAGGCTGCGGTAACGTTACATATCAGCTCGGTGTGCTCGATAAGTAGTCGCCATCGTTGAAAAGCAACTCCGATATTGACTCTGGTTTGACTTCTCCTAGTTTTCACTTTCTTTTTCTTCATAATTTGCTCCATTACAGTTTTTCTTTTGCGACCGGTAGACAATGTTGAAGCAAACTCTGCCATGGTGAAAGACAATGACTGCACGAGTGTGTGTGTGTGTGTGTGTGTGTGTGTGTGTGTGTGTGTGTGT
>CALSBZ010044507.1:930393-941126 GCA_943591055.1 Gobionotothen gibberifrons | reverse complement strand
GTGCGTGCGTGCGTGCGTGCGTGCGTGCGTGCGTGCGTGCGTGCGTGCGTGCGTGCGTGTGTGTGTGTGTGTTGGGGCTTTAGCCATGTAAGCTAGGTTGTCAATGTCTCTATAGCTTCTAATCCATGTGTGGAGTGAGGGGTGACCATCTCTCCCTTGCTTTCTGTCTCTTTCCCTCAGTCGCTCTATCTCTACCTAAGCCTCTTTTCACCCCAATTTAACACCAATCGTCCTTTTCACAATGCTGCCCATAGCCCCAGCGTGACCACTGCACACACCCACACACATGCTATAAACCCCCTATCATTCCATACAATTGTTGTACCATCACCCTCCTCTTTTCTGATCTCTTCTACCGATTTCTCCCATTGTTAATGTCTCGCCATCACTAGCAATCTATCCATCTTCCTCTATGCCACTCTTTCTTAGAACTCAGAGGTGGGTCGTTCTCATTAGAAGCAGTTAGATTGGAGGAATCAGCAACTATCCTGATGATATCTGGCATAAACCTTGTGAGTCTGTTGGGATCATGTGGCTCACTGTATTCGAGGAAGGAGGTTTCTGGTACATTTGCAGGATTTGCAGCTTTCTGCTACTTGAGCAAGAAACTGATTTGAAAACAGAAAAGATACAAATAAAAACAGCCGAAATATCTTATATTTTGGTCCCAAGTATGGCTCTAAAACACTGAATAATACAACATGTTGCCATCTTTTCACTAGACTATTCCTAATCATCATATTATAATATGATATATACATGTATATAATTGTGTATTTTTATATTATATTGCACTTTATGATAGATTGTATTTCTTTACAACAAAACACTGTCTACTCTTTGGTTCATGTACAATTTTGCCACTTTTTTGCAGCAGGTTCTAACTACCTATTCAACAAATGTGGCCCGATGCTTCAAACTATTACACCACAGGATATTCACTGTGCTGTTTCTGTTCCATGTGAAACCAAAAGTCATCATTAAGTTACTTAACAAACATATGTATTATAACCCAAACCATCATCTTTTTGTAAACGTAACCAATAATACTTTTTTGTATTCACAACTGTAACCACAAGTCCATCAGGCTACCCTGCCAAGAACAAGAATACGCCAAAGGGGTACACAGTGCGTAAAAAAGTGACACCAAGGGGTCTTATCCAAGGGTTAATAAATGACAAGTTGGAATTGTGAATGTGTTGCTTTTGGAAAAAAAACTGCTTGATAAAAAACCTCTATGTTGTCTGTGTGCCAAAACCCAGGGAAAAGAGAGTCACCAGAATCTTTTGCAAACCTTAATGAAGGCTACTCAGACGACCTCATCGGCATTATCATCAGCTAGACAATCAGGGAACACTGTTTAGAGAGATTTAAGTGAGTAAATGAAACTATAACTCCAATTTCCCCAGAGGAAGCTCTTTGCCCCTGGACGATCAGGCATAAAAGCAATCAAACATAAAGTCCAATGTACATTTAGCCAGGGTTCAAGCCACACCACTAGAGGATCAAAGTTCTTAACCGAGCTAGCAAAGCTGCATTTTCCTGAATGGTGGGTCGGGAACCCTTGAGAAAAAGTCTTCACTGTCAACTTTTAAAGACATCAAATTGGGACTGAGGCATATTTTTATATCTAGCATACAGTAAATGCATTCCATCTAAATTATTTAAAGATATGATATAGATTTAGGATGCAGGTTAATGCAAAGCGAAAAGGAAGCTTTTAACACCAAGAAAAAAGGCGGAGTTACAGGAAAACCCCATAGAAATACACTCTATCTGTGCAACCATACAAGTGAAGATTGTGGAAAGCTCAACAAAATACCTCCCCAAAATACTTCACCATATGGGTACAGATCTGACTGGATATGATGCATCAGGGGAGATTTCAGGTACTATGAAAAAAGCAATGTTTATCTGTATGCGATAATGCAGGGCTTCCTTCAAAATATGGGCATTTGAAAAAGAAACAAATGTTACAGAGACACTTTTTATTCTATTTCCAACCTTCGTCTTTCTTATGTTCAGGTTGCTGGGAGGAAGTATCTTTGCCAGTCTAGAGAGGAGTTTTTAAAGACCTGACGCACATAAGGATGATGTACAGATTAAGTAAGAGAGACAGGAAGAGATACCTCTAAGAGAAGAGTAAGCGAGGTGTAGGAGAACTTGTTTTGTATTTCATAGTTGGCCTTTGTGTGCACTTGGGAGGAAATAACTCTTGATGCCTCCTACTCAGTTTGGCTTCAGGCCTCAGTATCCCAGCGCTACAGAGGACTGCTGGGTTTGGCTCGAGACGTTGGATACCAACACCTCTGTACGGTTGCAGTATAGACACTCCTGAAAATGTATCTGCCGTGAAAGGTCCAATTTTCACAGGGAACAGACTCTGGATGGAGCCAAATGGAACTTTTCACTTTGTTAGTCATGCTTTGTTGTGGTATAACATGAGTGTGCACGGATACACAGAGGGGATTTAGGGCGCAGACACTCTGAGGGAAGCTTTTATGACTACACCGCAGGTACTCTTACATACAAATGTAGTTACAGCTGAAATCCACCTTTCTACAGCAGCAGGGCTCTGGAATGAACCTTCACTATGTTAGCTACGCTTTCTTCTTGTATTTTAAATTTTTTAAAAAGGGACACAGAAAAGGTTTCAGCCGCAGAAAAACTAACGGGAGGCTTCTGGTGTGATATTGGTGTGGTGGCATACAAGTATAGCTATTGTAGAAATCAGAAAATTCACCTTATTACAGATATACACCCAACCCAGAACTGCATTTTTGAACTGCAATCTGATGCTTGTGAACATAAAATGTGCTGTTATAGAGGAGTTTTGTGTAACCTCAATAGTCACAATTAAAAACCACATTTATCATCATATGACTCAATCTTCAAAAGAATATCTTTATTTTTGAAAAATGCAGTCGTTTTGAACAATCACGATATTTTTTCAAAAAGATGACTCAAATTTCAAGAACATCTCCAATTATTCATATTTTAGAATTGAGACGTTTGGGAAAAAATACTCAGTTGAGTGATTTAAAGCAGCAATCGTTATTTTCTTGTATTTTCTTTTCTTGTATTTTCTTTTCTTGTAACAGTGATCCTGTTACCGTTGCTGAAGCAATTGTAACCTTTCTTCTTAACATCTGCCAAATCCAGTCCAATATTCACTCTCCTTTTAGCACATTTTTTGTCTCCACCAACTACGGAGGAAAATATCCAATTTTTTTAAGCCTGTAATGTTCTAATGAATGACCCTGATATGCAATGGAGTTACTTAAGACACTATTCTCCAGGACCTATACAGCAATGAAGACAACAATGAAGGGTGTTTTGTGCATCAGGACTTCTAACGTCACTTAATTAAATGAAAAGCCTCTGATACAATTCTGACTATAATTATTGACTTGCCCTTTCATTTGTGAGGCAATTCATCTAAAATTAGACAAATATTGGACAAACAGCTTAGCTCATAAGTCTGGAGCTAAGCCAAGGCGGCTTTAATAGAGCTGTTTCACTCCCTTACTAATCCCAATAACAGTGTTTGCCTTCAAAAAGACCATGATGGATTGGTGATGCATCAATTTAGTAGAATACATTGTTTTTTGGCAAATAACATTTCTGATCAAGTTGGTGCTGTGTTGCAAAAGGGTTGGAGTGTCATGTCACCCCATCTTAAGTTGAACAAGGGACTTGGATACGCTGGTTCGGGGGGGGGGGGACACAATTTATTTCCTTAGATTCTGGCAGGATTATCCTCTGGACACAGTACACTTACATCCCCCTAGTGAAAGCATAACAACATCTGAATGTTCATTTGTGTTGCCACTTTGTGTCTTTGAAACAGATCAAGGTACACAGTAGTGGAATGTTACATCGTATATACTTCAAAAACCATTTTGAGGTACTTTTACTAATTTCACATGCTACTTTATACTTCTACTCCACTTCACATCTAAAAGCCAATATTGTACTTCGTACTCCACTGCTCCACTCACTTTATGCTTTTGCGTACCTCATAATGCATAATGTAATATGATGACATGTGTTTTTCTGTAAGGGAATACAGTTACTTTTTTCTTGTATCCTGATCATTATCCCTCTACAAGTAATCAGTTACTCCCCAAGCCTGGTTATATGCATGTTAAATTAATAGGCTGAGGCATCTTCACTCAGCAAGATGACATTTCCCCAGGTCAGCATTTTGCCCCCCTCCCCCACGAGACCTTTGATTGGTCAGCTCTTAGCCAACCAGCAGGAGACAGGAAGGAAAGAGCTCGGAGACCCCTGGACAGTAATTGGCTCCTCACTGTCTGAGAGTGAAACAGAATGTTAGATGGAAAAAGAGACACTGTGGATGAACGAAAGAATAGCTACTTTACAGCTAAATGCTGCAAGAGTTGAATGAATAATGTTGTTTTGATGGTCACATATTGGGTAGACATTATCCATGTAGCCCGCTAGAAAAATAGAATGTGTACTTATGTGTGTGGGTGTGTGTGTGTGTGTGTGTGTGTGTGTGTGTGTGTGTGTGTGTGTGTGTGTGTGTGTGTGTGTGTGTGTGTGTGTGTGTGTGTGTGTGTGTGTGTCCTCTAATTGGCCACTGTAACTGGGTTTCCTGCAGTGATTTGAGCTGACTGCAGGGACTGCATGCCGACACACAATCACAGACAAAGATACAATTAATGATGGCAATAATGTCAACACAGTGCCGGCGACAGTTAGAGAAAATGAGAGGAGAACAATACAAGATGGAGAGAAAAATGGGAGGAAAGCACTTACCGATTAGATTTTTCTCCAACAAAACCTTTTCCTGGACAATATAAGTTATACAGTGAGGAGCTTAAAGGAGGAAATAAATACTGTGAATCAACTAGTGATGATCTGAGTGACACCAGGTGTTCATTTTAATGTTGCATGACTCTTCTTTCCCTGATAATAATTGTAATTATACAGCTCAAGTTTGAATGATTTAAATGTATCTCAGTTGTGATCAGCTTTATGGCTGCTACATGATTGGATCTGATTTAATTAGAGATGATGAAGTCTGCTTCCCTTGGTGTAATTACACAGAAAACAAATTAAACTAGGCCATCCTCCTGCATCCTTTCACAAATGTAGATAATGATAAACCATTCTATTATCCAACTAATATATACAAAAAAGAGGGTAAGAGAGAGAAATATATTTAAAAAAAAATGATATGCCAATATGAAATAAATTGTATTATTTAAAGACACAATCATTACATTGCTGAGGATTATTTGTTTAGAAAAGAGTACCTCTTTTTCTTTTTTTTCTTCAGTTTTAGCAGGCATGCAGATGTGATTGGCACACAAGGGGTAGGGATTATGCTTGTTTTTGTGTATAGTCACATTTATTCCCTAGGAAAATAGGCCCTTTTACTGTACTGTATGCCTATTTTGGGGTTTTCCCTTTCTTGTAGAGTGTTATATAGGTTTTGGAGCATGTAAGTGGTCTTTAGAGTCTGAAAAGGGGTGCTGCAGTTCAGGCAGTGTGAGAACAAAAAAAACAAAACCTTTTGAACATTAAATCATGGAAACATATATTGACCATGTCCTCTTCAAGATTTAAAGGTCCTATGCCATTTATACTGATCATAATTCCATTGTTGAGGTATACTAAAATAGATTTATATTGTGCAATTTTCCAAACTCACATTGGTTTCTCATACAGCATCTCTGTAAAGTATGTGTATTCACCGGTATTCACTCTCTGTCCTAAACGGCTTGTTGGAGCTCCTGCCCCCTCCCCCCTCCCTGTGAGCCCAGTGTGCTCTGATTGGTCGGGACGTTGAGAGGCCCGTTGCTGCTCGCAGCTGCTGCGAGCGGTTGCAAGCTGCTGTGAGGAGCAGACAGGCTTCCGTGTCGGCGATACAGCGAGAACAAGCGAATCTCATCCTGAGCACACACAAACTCACAGCCGAAGTAAAAACAATAAGTGTGGCTTGATATTGAGTAAGAAAAAGGTTTATAACGCTGTGAGAGTGAGAATGGGTCTGCGGAGAGCATTTCTCCGCCATCCCAGCGTAGTAGCCCGAAAAACGTTTACCCATTCAAACAGTCGTGGTAGATACCTTGTTTGTTTTAAACATCATAAATACACAAACAACAATGAATACTTACAGGCTGTGTACCAGAATCTCCCGCTGGTCCAAACAAAGTAGGAACAGCATCGTTCTTCAGTGCCCTACGCTGTACATATCCGGCATGAATCGCTGAAAGGTTTGTGAAGCTTTGTTTCGTGAAAGGCTGGCAGAGGGTGTGGCCTCTGGGTATTCACACGTCACAGTACCCAGGAAGTAAACAATGGAAAATGAGAAATCTCCAACGAGGCGTTTTGGGGCAGCATAGACTGTGTTAGAGTGTTACTCGCTACAGGGTGTACTTTGAGGGTTTTTGACTCTGCAGACCGTTTACATGCATAAAAACCTTCATAACACACAAGGGGACGGGTAATAACCAGAAAAGCATGACATGGGACCTTTAAGGATAGTTTCATGTGTGTATGAGTGAGTGTGTCTGTGTAGTAGGTATCAAGACAAATTATTTGGATGTATGTTGGTTGAAGGTTATCAATAACAAGTATTTAATGGGATGGATTGGATTTTCTGCTTCTAATAAACCCATTAAGTGTGAAAGGTAACTTCTCTCCTCTTTTTTATGTTTTCCCCTGTTTTCTCCACTATTTCATTATTTTCTTTCTCAGCTTTTTCACCCTGTCATTCGTCCTTCTTCCTCCATTTTACTTTCTCTCCTCCACTATCTTCCTCTTTTCTATGGTCCTATTCTCTCCTCTCCTCTGTGTTTCAGATACGTTGTATCATCTCTGTGTTATGTCTTAGCCATAGGGGAGAGTGTGTGTGATAGGGATCTTAGCTGTCTGATTATATCTTACCCTGTTACCGAACTATGAGATGGTTTATTGATATTTTGTAAGGGAAGATATTTTCTCAAGACAAGTGCGTCTTGATTTTATCCCCGATCTAACGAAGCAACTTGGGGATTAACCGCTCCTTTCAACTAAAACATGCTTCGGGGCTCTTTACTCAAAAAAACTCAAACACTTAAACTACAAGTGGTGTAGCATTTTTTCGGAAATATTTATGGGTCACATACCAAAGCTATGGAGCCAGTGTGGAGAGATAAAAGCAGTAATGTTTTGGTTGTCGCGCAATCAAGTTAAAATAAAAGTCAGACATATAAATAGACCGAAGTAAATTGGATTTTTTACTTTCTGCAAGCATTCAGACAGTACATCACATTATTCTCTGCACATACAGAGCAGCACCTAAAAAAAAATCCTCTAAAAACACCTGATCTGCAAATGTCCATGTAAGAATGGAATACATTTGGTTGGTAAAACATTTCTCAAAGGATTTGACTTCCTAATCAACACAGTGATGTTGAGGCGAAACAGTATGCTGCCACATTTGTTATGTTACAATGCATATTTGCTTGTTTATTAAACAAATACATCTTCGCTCTATCAAATAGACTGCATTGCCTCTTTTTCTAAAAACCTTTTAAAATGATGGTTGATTGGCGAAGTTGGCATGTTCGTTGGGCCGCTTTGTTCCAGACTCAAATCTATTGAATGGAAAGTCATGAAATTTGGTGCACCCATTCATGGTGTGCAGAGGATGAATCCTTATGACTTTGTCTATACCCTGGCTTTTCTGTCAAGTTGCTCTTGACAATCATTTTTCAATATTAACATTGACATTTGATCATCTAAGTGCTATACAGTATCATTTCCACCAGGTTACACTGCATGAAAGATTCACTTTAGCCAAGCTTATGTTTCAGCAAAACTTCCCATGTCAAACATATGACTTTTAAGGGCACATAGGGCCACAGCTTTCTTTATTAGACATTGGTGCGACCAATCTGGACTGATGGCCTGGCCTGATGAGACATGTTCATTTAACCTCCATTTCCATTCTCTATTTAACTGAACAAATAGTTTCTTGTATAGTAACAGGAACAGCTTTCCTATAAGACTTCCAGAAAAATATGGTCTATAGTCATCCTGCTCCTTGCACCATTTCAACGCCATGGACTCTTTATACCACTTCCACCTCATTATATTTACTGGGTTATATTCACAATTGTGCCTGGTCCAATACGGTCGGTTCTCCCTGGCAGAGAGGCCTGATATACTGGCATCTGCCTCTTTATAAGACTATTGTTGGAGATCTGCCACCTATCACCTCATTATTGGACTGGACCTATGGACCTTATTGTACTCACTCGAGTGATTGGCTAACACTTAAAGCCCCCAGAAAAAGCACTTAGCTTGGGAAAAACAGCTTTTACCTTCTCTGTCCTCTACACTTTGAATGCCCTACAGCGTACTTTAAAACTCAATATTTGGGTCTCTATTGGTCAGTTTAAATACTTTATACAGAACCATTCCACCCGCAGTTGCCTTCAAATTGTTTTATGGATTGACTTTCAACTGACTTTGATACACCCCAACCTTCAAAGAAATACCATAATATAGAAACATACATTTTTTGTTTGTTTATTCACAATAAAAACATTCCTTATTCCTAAGAAGTGTGATTATTATTAGTTTTTCTTTCAGATATTTTACACATATATTATAGAAATAATTATGTGGGACAACATACATTAGTGTACTATATGAATGAATATTGGTTAGCAAAGTAGTTTTTTAAGTCCCATTAATTGTCTAAATGCATTCATTCAGTTGCACTAGTACCAATATTAGTACCAACACTTGTTTTTCATGAAAAAACCCAAACCTGGTTGTTTCCTGAATGTTATTTTATCATCTTGACAATATATGCAGGTATTAGAGAAAAGTTTCATGGAATAATTAAATAGAAATAAAGATAAATGGAATGGGCTAAAGAATTCCTAGTTAAACTTATGTTGAATTGCACAATGTTTTTGCTGCTCGAAACTTCCTGAACAAAACATTTCACTTAAATTATAATGTGCAGCAAATGTTTCTCTTAAGTTACTTAAGATGCACTTAAATGTGTTCTCCCTCACACCACCTGGAACCAGTGGGTTTGTTCCCGAATGTCCTCACATCCACCTGGTGTGCAGGGGGGAGTAAATGAGGCGCTCCCAAAGTAAGAGAGTTTGGGAAAACTAAACTTCCCATATTTTGACCTCAGACCTTCCATCCCCTTAACAGCCAACTCTCTCTTCCCTAAGCCCACCATTTCAATCTGCTTCCTCTTAGTTCCCCTCATCCAGCTCTCAACGGACACACACATACAGACACACACAAGGGAGAAGGTGTCAGTCAAGATGGATGTTTAAGTTGGACCAACATCCCATATGGCAATGTGTCCTTTATGTGTTGGTGTTTGTGTGGAGAGCTCGTCCCCCGGGCTGCGCCACAAAGTTTGGCACCGTTCAGCTCCACTACATCCAGCCTGCCATTGAGATGGTTAAATGTGCACACACACAAGCAAAGCCTCAGCCAAACATCTCACTGCACAACTCAGAAAATCTTTTACTGTGAAGGATATTTGGAAAACACAGTGTTCCATGAAATTATGGAGAATGCTTACTTGCTTTATACCCGCTTTTATTATAAATCAAATGTGGTGTTACAACATTCTGGCTTATATGATTGACTTTAAAATCAACTTGTCGAAGTATCAGTACCTTTGAGTTTGTACATGTAAATGTATCGAACCTTCGAACTCTTCAAGTTTTTATATTTTTTACATATTTAGTGTCAGTTTCTCCGTGAAATTTGACTGCTAGTGCTGCCCGTCCATGGATAACTGGAAACAACTTTGGAGACGAGGCCTCCTTCTTATGACATGTGCTCGGTGGCGTATGAAGCCAAAACGTCCTGACCCTCAAGTACACAAATACCCTGGATTACCTCCAATCTGCTCCGTCACTTCCGGTCTCAGCTCAGTCAAATGAATAGAGAGTGTAAAAAAAACCTAGACCTAGAGATTTAAATAACGGCTATTAAAGTGTTCATACTGGTTGTTTGATTTAGCTACAAATAATATGCTGATTTACAGACATCCCTTTACCAATGTTAGCCAATAGGATACAATCTTTTTTGTGCCCAAACTTTTTTTCAAGATGACTGCGCTAACTTTAGCCTCATTTAATTTGCTGTGGGAACTTGCCTGATACTTTGCTTGTTGGCAGACTGAACCTTATCTTACAGAATAAATGATGTTTGTTTGCAGAAGAGAGCACAACACCTACTTTTTTCCAACAGCGCATACAGCTCTAATGATCTGTATTGATAATGATACATACTTTTACCTGATATCTGACGTGTTCTCCATTCAGGTCCTTATTAGTTAATTTACTACTTAATATTCTGAATGCGTTTTTAAGCAAACGAGAGGGCATGACAATCAGTGTAAAATAAACTAAAGTAGGTTTTTTATGACTGACAGCATCACAGATTTCGAGGTGCCCGAAACTCCTGGCTTCTTCTCTTATTTCCACCGCAGAATCCATCAATTTGCAGATCTGATCTTACATATTCATAAATTATTCAAAATGTACTTGTGTGTGTCAGCACTGATTTGACAGCTTCTGTCGGGCACATATGCGCACGTAAATCCTCTACATGCATTGACACATCATTCAGACACAGCTATAGCGCAGCCCAGCACTGCACTGCACACTTTTCTTTCCATATACATGCACACACACACACACACACACACACACACACACACACACACA
>CALSBZ010044507.1:915810-929993 GCA_943591055.1 Gobionotothen gibberifrons | reverse complement strand
CACACACACACACACACACACACACACACACACACACACACACACACCTACCCACACATATATTCAGTCTAAACCTTGATGACTGGGTCTTTTCCTATCTGATTGGAAGTGCAGTGTCTGCAACTCTTCCTCCGTCCTTCAGAAGCAAAAAGAGAATCACTTGCTCCTCGCCTTTCCCTTCAATGTCTCAATATAGTATCTCTTCAGCTATTTTACTTTTCGCGTTTCCACTTCGCTTTTTCTCATCTGACATTGACTTTGTTTTTTCGTTAAAAAAAAACTTCTTTCATGCTGAGAAAAGTAACATAGTGCTATTGGAAATGTCATCCAGTCTCTTTAATATAGGAGTTGGTAGCTTGTGAGGAAACTGTCATTTGAAAGAGTTTGTTCCCTGATGTAGCATGCTGCAGCTAATGATGTCTGAGGAAACACATAGTCTTTTCAGAAGTTACTAACAATAAGTGCAACAGCAGACTTTAAATCCTACTTGGAGATAAACAAGTGATGTTAAAGGTCGGAGTCACAGGAATAGATAATATTCATGAGACCATGTAATTAACAAGTAGCTTAATGTAACTGCAGATGATTTGTATAGTAAAATAACATAGAAAAGCTTAAAGGGTTTCACACCCGATACATATTTTGTTCCAGAAAAAGAAAACAGAGAGAGCGAGTTGCCATTTTGTTACCAACAATCACCTGTTCCTGTGTGTGGTATGTTGGGAAAATCCTGAATGTTCCTTCTATATCAGAGTAGCACATGATAACAGAGGCCCTACGTAGCTGTGTACGTAACCGGATGTATGACTACATGAATGACGCTCATGAGACACTGTGTTGAAGTTATGATAGCTATGTTCCTAAGATTGGCATGATGACACCGCCCCTAGAGAGATAGGCATATGACTGTCATGTTTATTGCTTACGCAGGCCTTAGCTAATCATGTCAGAATACTGCTTTGAACCAGTATTCTTCCATCTTGTTGACTGTAACACCCTCTCTTGTATATAAGCACATCAAGGACTCTACTATTTGTCCAACGCAGCCCTGTGTGTGATGACTACTTCCATTCTTGCAAGGATAATAAATACATGTATCCTGATATTGAAGACCAAGCCGGTGACGAGTGATATTTCTCTAACATAGTATATAATAGCATTCTATATAATAATGATAGGTTATACAAATACAACCCAGTTATAGCTAACAGGCTAATTCAACCCAGCAATATAAACATGGTTGCTCTTATGTTAGCTTCTGTACTGGCAGTATAGTTCATTAAACCAGTTTCAGTCTAACGTCACTTGTCTGCCCCAGAGCTTACCCACATATTTCACACTTTCCAAAAATAATGCTATTGCTAACACTAGTGTCTTGAAACGGCACAAGCTAAATGGGACACTTGGTAGCACATTAAACAGATCATTAGTTGATGGTTCTGGAATTTATTTAAATTTCTTAAATACAAAGGTGTTTGGTACTAAACTGGAACTAGTCAAAAGGTGAATACTAAACATAAAAGTTAACTAGTTAATTCAACTAGTAGCCTAATTAGCCTGCTAGTTATGGAGTTAACTAGCTAGCAGTTTTAGTGGCTCACTGCAAGACTCTTTTCTCTTAACTCATGCATACAGTATGTGTGGTTTATAATGCCCATAAGCTATGAACGGCTAGCCTAACTAGCGAATTAAAGCAACGTTAATAAAGAAATCACTTTCAGGTCAAATTCAACAAGCACTTTTATGTTACAATAAATGAGGTAGCCATAGCAGCTTGGAGGAACAAGATAATGTCAAACAAATGTATAAACCTCTTTAGTACACAAACAACACTTCATAATTTTTTTTAAACAGAAACAAATTATCTGGTTTCATAGCTGATCAGAATACAACATCTACTCATGTGATTTTTGAAATGGCCACATGGTTATTTCTAAAAACACATGTTTTTTGGCCTATTTTGAAAAGCTCCAGCATGGGGTCATCATGTCTTGAAGTGATGGGTTTCAAACACATACTCATAGGCCTGTTTCAGCCCCAGTATTACTCACAAAGCAACATGTTTTCAAAAACAGCTGCACCAAAAATTGCGATCCCTGCTATCTCAGTTGGACAGAATGCCAAACGTTAAGAGCTTTAAGATGCTTTTTCAGTGTCTCGCCAAAGCACTGCAGCGTGGTGATCTAGGATGATGTGTTTTCCCCTGACAGGCATCATTTTCGTTCCGTCTGAGTCACATTTGAGGGCGAAACTTTGAACCAACTGGTAAGGCAAAGCATTTCTTTGTAGAGATCAGTGCTATTTTAGAGGTTGACATGAAGTATGACTTACAAAAGACCCATTAAAACCTAATCCTTCATAGCTCCTTGTACAAATAACTGCTAAATTACAGCCCAGATGGAGCTGAATTAAATGTTCACAGGGACACATAACATCCAGTCACAGGAGGAATTGGCATAATGTAACGTATTTATAAGAAGCAGAATAAATCCTCTAGGATGACTTGTTTCATTTCGCAGATCGCCATTAAGACAGGCTGTCTTAGTCCTTATCACCCTCTCTTCCTCCTGCCACTCTTGGCCATCTCCTCATCTGTCTTTTCCAGGAAAACACCTCTATCTGTCATCTATCGTTTGCTCTCGTCACTCCCCGCCCTCCCCTTTGCCGAGAAGTCAAACATCTCTCAACCTCTATGTACCCTCCTCCATTTCATTACTTCTTATCGCAGTATCTCTTATTCCCTTCTAGCTCTCATTCTTCCCCATTCAGAACATATTCTGACAGATTCAGTCTGTTAATCAGAAGTGTCTTACTCAGTAATTATAATAGCCCATTGCTGACCAATGTGACACACTGTATCATGTGTCCCTCAGCTGTGTTGCATCTCCTGCCTTACACCTTTCATTATTCAGATGGCCAGACACTGTGACAGCCATCTGCATCAGTGGAGATGGACTCGAACATCAAACTTTTGGCGCAGCACTCTGTGACAATTTCGAGCGAAGAGGCTTAGACCATTTGGATTGTTAGTAAAAGACCAAAATGCAAATGTAAATTATCAATCATCCCGCGGCTAAGTGATCCTCTCCAACTACGGTTTGCTCAAGTTAGAATTTAGAGCTAGACCATGGCTCTGAAATACCTGCAGTCTAACTGTGTTGCGTTCTGATAAATCCATGGCGTGTTCAAGGAGTTGATGTAGTATGTATTGGTAATTGCAATATTTCCCTTCGTACAGCCTTCCGTTTTGGATCTGTATGACTACTGATGGAATCAAAAAATACAGCACCAAAATAATCGTCACTTGGATGGTACACAAGCAAAGAGTTACCTAAACAAACCAGGTCCATTTCCCATGATAACAAGTAACAATTTGCCTACTGACTTTCAATGTGTTTTGGCTAATGTGTTCCACTTTTTTCTTTCTCCACTAAGAGTAAGTTTACCTGTATGCAACTAAGGCCAGTTCAAATGTGATTGGTCAACACTAATTAGAATACAATCAGAAACCTGAATGCTTCTGATAGCAAAACATAGTCATTTTGCTGATTCTGCATGCATACTGTATATAGATATCTGTTTGAAGAGAATACATATTTTCAGGCTTGACTGTCATCATTTCTCTACCCTTTCTCAATTCTTTTGGAAATCAGAATAAAAGGTGTTCATCAGTGCATCAGGGGTCTGTATGGCTCAAAAAGAGGCTAGATGACACTGATGTGTCTATTCACTGCTCTTTGCTACTAAAATAATGTGCACCAATGATACCCTGAAAAGCTCCATACCTTTTTTCAAAACAAGCCAATCTGTCTGCAACATGAAAAAGCACACAACATACTCCATAATCCATTTTGTTTTGTCCCCATCCAACCTTGTGGGCTTGGGTTTCTTGTTCATTAAAACCTCAGCAGTGAAGGTACCTGCTGAAAACAACCTTGAACCTGCAACTGTGCCATTTAAAACTGCATTTCATTACAGGTGGAACCATGTTAGCGCTCTGTAATCCTGCGCAATGCTCACTGATGTGTATAAGCCCTTTCACAGTAATGATTACCTTGGTCCATATATACAGTGCATTATGGGAATGAAGACACCCCTCCTGACCCAGATAAGGGCAGTATACAAAGTCAGCTCTAGCTGCAGAACTCTATTGTGGATAAAAAGTGCAAAACGGTGTCCGTCAGGAGCCTTTTAGTAGATCCTTTGTCCATTGTGGTGAGTGTTTTTCATTAGCAGAGTCCTTGGTGTAGTTTCTGTCGGGAACATTTTGATGTGGCAACAGTGTTTGTATTAAAAAGATATGAAGATAGATAGAGGGGTACTGTAATTAAAGCTGGCTGATATGGCTAATCAAAACTTCTTTATCTCTTTTATTTCAAGCTTGTAGATGTCTTTAAACAAGGCTTTTTTTATTATGCAAATGCTGTGCCAGTAATACATGTTAAACCAAATATAAGCAAGAAGAATCATTGTTATGCATATTCTAAATATAGGCTTAACCACAAGACTATGCCTATCAGTGCCACTTGTCTGAAACCATGTATTATAGCAAAAAGATCATCCTAAATGACCAGTGTACTATTTAATCTGATCTTTGCTTCTCCACATTGTGGTCCACATGTGTCTTTGTTATTTTTCAAGCGTGTTCCTTTTCAGTCATTTATTGCAATGAGTTTTGGAGATTTTGAATGTTCTACACTACATTTATTTAGCTAACACTCTATCCAAAGCAACTAACAATATGTGCAATCATCAACCATGAAGATACAAGCTCAAAACAGCTGTTAACTGATCGGTTGCATATTGAAAAGGAAAACATTGAAATAATTAGAACTTGGGGCAAAGCGCTCAGCGACAATTTGGAGCACTGTGCGACTCCGAGGGTAGCGCTTTGTCCTTGTTGGACGGCACCGCTCTGTTTAGAAACATCAAGAAACTGCGTCCCTACAGAGGCGTTTTACCGCCTGTCATGTGGATGCAGTTTAAGGAAAGAGGTTTTTCTGTCCTGATATCAATGGGGAGGGCTTCCCTTCATTTTGGAGCCACTAAAGCAAATCGGCATGTTTTTGATTTATCTTCATGTGATCACATTTACAAGCGCATATTACATGGAGGACATCTGTTTATTTATATACTCTACCATGGAAATCCCTTTAAATTCCCTAAAGTGGTATCCTTTGTTGTTTTATTGCTACTATAGTGTACTTTTCACTTATTAACTTTTTTTTAGCATATTTGATGAAATCGAAAAGCAAATACAAACATCACTCTCAGTGACACTCCAAAAAGGACATAATTGACTGCTGTATTAGAGTTCAAGCCAGCTCACGTCAGCAGACTGTCACAAAATGTAAAGTCAAGGTAAATGACAGCTGTCAGAGTACAGCATGCACAACCAGCAATTTGTATGGGTGCGATATTGGTAATGAAGTGTTTAGATGCAACACCATGTTACTGCTGCTTTCTGATCTGGATGTTATCAAGGATATTAAATCAAGTAAATGCTCAGCCAGAATATTGGAGTAGGAGGATATTAATGGAATATTAGCTTCTACACAAATCTCTAGTAAACCAATATATGTGGTGTGGTCCAATAGCAACATACATTTGTTTTGTTATCATGAGTTTCACTTAACAGGCTTCTAGATACATAATTCATTCATATACATGTGTATGTGTTTATGTACAGAGTGTGTGCGGTGGCTGGCAGTACGTTTGTTTCCGGTTGTACTGAATGTCTCCCCTTGAGAAATGCATAGTAAATGTTCTAAATAAACATACTGCTATAGTAAAGAGTGTGAACACACTATGATACAGACAGAGAGAAGGATTTGGTGTGGCAGTAGAGAGGAAGGTGAGTGTAATTTATTGTGATTAGCGTAAACTGGTCGGATCATACACTGGGGATTCGGAGTAATTAGGACATATTTGCAGCGCAGAGGAAGAGAAACAGGTGCACACAAGCAAAATACAACACTCATAATAGCAGTGTATTCTTGATTAATTTTCATGACAGAAATTTGATTAAAAAGACAAAACTGTTTAAAGAGGAAGGATTTATAAGAATGATAAAATTGTGGGTGTTTTCAATACAGAACTATAAAGTTTTGACCTAACACCAGGTCAAAGGCTTTGTTAGAATCTTAACGTTCCTCATTGTAGGTTGGGAGGGATACTTTTAAAATGTTATATTTACTAATTACCTGTAAAACATTGAAATCACGAAGCCTAATAAGTATCACAATGTAATTGTACAGAATACAGTTGGCTTTCCTTTTTTCATATCCTCATCACGTAGGATAATCCTGTTACATCTAATTCGGTATTTTCAAGCCTGTTTATTTGAAGTGTAGTAGGCTATAGTAAGCGATTAGAAAACAAATCATGTCTTGAGAAAATTCTCCAAATAAGACAATACAAATTGTAACTAAGTTTGCTGACTTTAAAGTAATTTAGTCAACAATTTGTGGCCCTGCGGGGGGGGGGGGG
The DNA here is from genome assembly GCA_943591055.1 of Gobionotothen gibberifrons. NCBI lineage: Eukaryota > Metazoa > Chordata > Actinopteri > Perciformes > Nototheniidae > Gobionotothen > Gobionotothen gibberifrons. The sequence goes on along the minus strand of CALSBZ010044507.1, from coordinate 923,504 downwards.
GGTTGCTAGTGGAGCCTCGCAGCGGCGAAACTGTGGCGCGCTACACTGTAGATGCGCCGCATTTGCGCTTCAAATGAGGCTCCCTACGGAAAATGAAGCACCCCCCGCAAGCTGAGGCCCCCTCCGAGAGCTGAGTCCCCCTCCGCGAGCTGAGGCCCCCTCCGCGAGGTGAGGCCCCTCCGCGAGGTGAGGCCCCACACAGTCTGCGTGATCGGCCTGTAGGGAGGGGCGGCCCTGTTAGTAAAGCAAGTTGTCATCTAAATATCTTAACAATGAGTCTTCTTTAATTACTTGAGTCTTTGAAAAAGTGTGAGCGCTCGGCCTGTCACATCTCTGTTTGTCATACCTCAGTGTCAGAAACAGCGAGGGAGTTTGACAGAAACAGATGAAAGAGACAGTTAAATGTTGCTGAATTAATATCAAGTTTTGCCTAGGAGACTATTTTTCTGTAAGTATTATGTGTGCAATATTAGCGTTATGTGTTTGCTTTTACAAGGGGTGTTGTGTCGGTAACTTTTCTGTATTTAGCTAAACATGTGCTCTGTTAGCTAGTAGCCTAATTACAGCCTAAGTTAGCTCTGTTAAATGAATGTAGCTGTGGCGTAGAACAGCCTTGTGTGATTTTTATACAGTCGGTGCAGTTTAATACTTTAAAAGTAATTTCACATTTATTTTTGTTTACCTGCTGTGTATTTAGAACAGGATAAAGGGAAGCCAAAAGAAGCTACATTAAAGTCAAGCCTGGTGTCTTCTGGACATTCAAATGTTAGCTGGCTGGTACAGTAAGTGAATTTCCAATATGTTTTTTCTATACAAGTGAAATTAATAATCATACTGTAACCGCATACAATAAGAAATATAGAGCAAAATGTTTTTTTTCAAGAAAACTTTGTGTGGGAGAGAAACTCCCTCTGGAAGGAACTTTGGGATTTTAGCCTTTGCAGACCATTCACATGCACAACAACCTATATACCACAGGAAAGGGAAGCCCCAAAAAGCATAGTCGGGCCTCTTTAAGAGGCATTATAATATGAAACCAGTGGCGTTTTCTCCTGGAGGCCAAAGATCTAAAACATTTTCTATATACACAAATGTAATTATTTTGTGTATATAGAAAATGTTTTAGATCTTTGAGTTCATCTCATGAAAAATGGGAGCAAAAAGTGTTGCGTTTATATTTTTGTTCAGTGTAGTTTGTGAATGAATGCTTATTAGAGTTTCGGCTGGAGAGTGCGTGCGGACCTGTCGGTTAGATAACAGGCGTGTGTAAGTCCTGCATCTGTATGATACAAATGTGTGTAAAATGATACCGGGCGCTGTAATCACTCATCTGGTTACAGCGTTCCATTGACCACCACACCCCCCGTCCCCCGTCCCCAAAAAAAGGACGTATTATTAGCTTCCCATCATCTTTTCCACACGCCACGCTACTGTATGAAACAGCATTTCCTTATTGACGTCTTGTAAAACGTTCAACTCCAACACAGAATCACAAACAGTCACATTAAACAAACTAAATACATTTATTAAACGTTTAATCATTAGAGCCCAAAGCATTATGATTTTTAAAGGATATTATACAAGCCAACAACCTGACAGAAACTGTGCCCTCAAGAAAAATTGACTGGAAATGTTCCAAATGAAAGTTTTTCTCTACTCTATCTGTGAGTCAACAAACACGTTGGGGGGTATATCTCAGCTTCAAATAGTCTGCTTAGGGCATGTTTTCAAAGAGGAATATTAAGATTGTCTCAAGCAAATGTCAAACTAAAGAGAAGAAGAAGATCAGGGATCGGTTTATAGCTAAAGTATGGAAATGAATCAGCTTGACTCCATTTATATGTCTTATCCTTTATATTTTTGCCAAAAATGACAACTCAAATGCGCCCCCTAGTGCTGAACTATATCTCTTTTTTATAATTAGCTATATTTTTTGTATAATTTGTTAATTTCATCAAATATGTATGCAGACAACAGAACAAACAAGTCCCGTGATTAGCGCATGAGCTATTAAACATTTGCACTGTCAATTACGTGCATCTCATTAATTAACAAAGATAATTTGTGCGGCACTTCACTGAACAAAATGCTTGTGACAGCATAAGTGCTATTAATGGAACAGTGCGATGATTTCATCTATGTAAACACAGAAGAGATGAGCTGTAGAGACAGACGTGACCATGAGCATTGCTGGAACAATATTCAGCTCCTGTACTTATGTAAAAACACAAATCTACAAATACAAATATACTACATCACACGTGAAAACCTTTCAATACTTATCAAAGTTATGTTATAAAAAATATGTTGTAGCGTAAATCTAAGTATCAAAAGTAAAAGTAGTCTTTATGCAAAAATGGCCGCTGTGATATTTTATTATCTGTTTCAGTATAGCTAGCTGACAGATGTTTTTGCAAGCGTTACACTATATGACAGGTCTTCACGGATATGCTTTGGCTGTAGGGGCCCTGTGTGAGGAACAACTGTCGCTAACACAATAGAGAGCAGCGCTAGCGTTGTTAAAGCTAATTGTTTAGCTACTGCTATCTATCAATTTTACACTTTTATATTTTATACTCAAAATATATTATAGTCAAACTTATATATCATGTAGAAAAATTCAAACAAACTTCACCCAAAGAAACTATGCCTTTTCCAAAGTAATGTACCACACATTAAGAAAGCAATGGGGATATTTATTGTTCTTCTGTTGAAAAACCTACCCTACCCAAACAAGTTTGCATACATTCCTGTCGTTATTATTCCTTTAGTTTTGGCACATTTTAGAAATGTTTTAGTTGTTGCATTAATTATGATACATAATATTTATATGTATGAAAATACACATTTTAAAATGATCAGTATTATGTCCATTTTACTTTCCCTAACTGAGCAAATGTACCCATGGTATCATTTGCTTATTAAATAGCAATCACAATATTGTCCAAAATAATGGCAATATCACTTTTTCACCAAATCGTGCAGCCCTAGATAACAAATACAAAGAAAAAACATATAAAAAGTTCTGCTGTACAAATTTGAAGTCCTTATTTTTGACTTTTCTCAAATATTTATTTTTACGGAATTCTTTATAATTTGTACCCCTTCTCAGTTACAGACGATTAGACTCAGCTTTGTAGCAAGGGCTGAAACCCACAGAGATTGGAATCCACTTGTTTAATACTTATAGGCCTTTCATTTTTATAAGCATTTAATTGTACCTCCAACACGGAGATTATGTTGTACGCTGGGTTTGTAGGTTCGTTTTTCAACAGCAAGTACAAGGAACAAATACTGCCTGATTTAAAAAAAGAATTCCAATCTAAAATTGGATACAGGCATTATTTTTCACTTAGAGAAACGGCCTCGGTAGAGGTGTACCTTCTCTTAATGGCCTTTTAATGTCCATGTCTGTCTTGTCTTTTTGAAAGGTGGTATAGGAGTAGAGACTAGCATGAAGTTGAATCGTTACTGCAAAGTACCCTTAAAGTTGTGTTTAAGTAATGGCGGAGAACTCGACCCAACCATGTTTTTGTTTGTGTGTGAGTTTGTGTGTGTGTGTGTAAGGGGTGATGTTGGGGGTAGCAGCAGGTAGTGAAGGTGACCGGAAAACGGAGAGGTTGCCAGGTTTAATGGCGCAGTTTCCCCCTCCTGCATGTAAGACTTCATAAGGACTGGCAAAACTGGCACAGGAAACCAAAGAAAAAGGTCTGTCTTTCTTTTGGGCACACACAATCCTAAATACACACATTTCTATTTTACTTTCAGACACATTTATTTATTTACTTTCATCCCTTACCTTAAAACATAACCCAAAACGTGACCTTAACATCGGAATCAGAATACCTTTACCTTTATTTAACATAACATTTACAAGTAAGGATGCAAAATGTGCTTGTTTCTATAGCATTCACTTTTTTGGCAAGACCTCTACGTTGTTTGCAGTTCAGGAACAAATAGCGGTTTCCATCTTTTACTTCTTCAAAGTAGCCTACTTGATCTTTACTGGCCTTGCTCGACTAACCTCTCTTCCAATTTATCTTCCTTTTCAATATCTCATTTACTCTCTTATACATTCATCATCTCGTTTAGCCCTGAACATAAACGCTGCAGCCATTACTCTGACCTTCTTATAAGGAGAGTACAAGGCGGAGTGTCCTCAGAGGTGATTTCTGCATTCTATTGTAGCTCTGTGGCTTCAAAGGCTCATTGCGTATAAGCCTGTCCTCCTACAAAAAACGATCGATTGTCGATTGTTCAGCAGCTAAATACTACCCAGAGTCACGTTTTAAAGTGTAGCACCTCTAGTGTTTGTGTAAGAAACAACATGCTCTCGTCGATTGCAAATGCTCCGGAGGGTCGTTTATTAACAAATAATAACCCTCTCTGGAAAATCCTAAATTGTGGAATAGTTTGGCCATTAAAATGCTTTTTGATTAGATTTCTAACAATAAGTGTATATTGTACTTGTATAATCTACGTCCAGTGGATGTGTGGGATCTATAGTTTGATTGATTTTACGAAGATGATTTGAGGTCTCGCCAGGAGAACGTGTATATGGGCCAGCTTCCATGTAAATTTAGCGTGGGTGAAAACAGTTTTTCCGGTCTCGAAGTTTTCATAATAACACCGGAAGTATTCCCCACACTGTCAAATTATTACACAGCAGTGTTTCCCACAGAATTTGATTCTATTTGTGGGGGCACTGCACCCCCCGCAGTTAATTAAACAATATTGATTGGTTTAAATTGTGTACAATGCTTTTGTGTTTTTAACCTTCGATTCGGAGAAACAAATTGTTTTTTCGGAGTTTAGACACTACAGAGTTTCCGAAGACACTACACTACCCAGAATCCCCAGCTATCGTTTGGGACTGCAACATCCACCTTGCTTTACAAACTCCGTGATTAGTCCTCAAGCTCTGTGATTGGATGTTGGAGTGGCAGTGCGACAAGGTTAAGCCGAGCGTTAAACAGCTCTTTGAAATAGAATGGAACCACGCCAGACTATCCAAAACTGGACTTGGACGGGTCCAGCTCAGCACTCCAGGTATTTTTTTACCCTTGACAGTTGACATACGCAAGGAGCGTAAACACTGACATGTGATGTATTTTTGCGTTAGATTAAGACATTTCCCCAGGCTTTTCCTGCGGCTGTTCAGCACTTCTTGCCTTCTTGGCCAGGTCAGCATTGCAAATGAGATTCTATCTCAATGCTTTTATCTGGTTAAATAAAGGTTAAATTAAAAAAAATTAAAAAAATTCCACTGTGGTTGATTCAAAATATTCAATAGTTAGAGAGGCTGGGAGAGGGATACAAAGTGATGATGGAGAACAGGCTGTAGGTAGGAACAGTAGGTGGAGTGAGAGGAAGATAGTGAATACAGATTTAGAGAACAGAGAGGAGTAAAAGTGAAGCTGCCAGGAGACTGTCAGCAGCATGTGACAGGTGAAGGAGTTCATTATTTTACTGGTTTAACATACAGTGTCACCAATTACTCTCCATCTCTTCCCTTCTCTAACACCATCATAACTATGTTGAGCGTAAGAAAAGTTTGGAAGGAAAAGGTCTTTGTTCTCTCAATCTTTTTTTTTTTCATCAAGATAGCACATTTGTGCTCTGGCATCATCTATCTGTTAAAGAAATGTTTTTTTCGTTACTCCGACACAGGTTCCCATGTAACATGTACAGTAATGGTTTTCTTCGACGTGACAGGACCATGTCAGAAAGATCTGTGATATTTGGTACCTGGTGTGTGAGAGCACTGTTGGAAAACAACAGAGTTGGAGAGTAATGATATCAAGAAATAGATTTTTAAACAGAACTTGCAGTTGAATTTCTCCGTGGCATAAGCTACGCTTGCAGCAAACTTAGAGCTCCAAAAACCAGTTAGAAACATAATTTATTTGTGTTCAGATGGTTTTGCTTATTCAAAGCTAATTTAATGAGTAATGAGTAGTGTTATTGTTCAATGCACTTTTTGTAAGTCGCTTTGTCCAAAAGCGTCCACTAAATGAAATGTAGTGTGATATTGTATGAGGTTCTCATAATCAGTGTCTGTTACGTCCCAACTAGGGGAAGAGGAAAGCAACATACACCAGTTGGAATTAGTAAATATTATAAAGAGTTTATTAAATAACTGTTTGACAAAAAGGCAGGCAAGCAGCCTGGAACAAACACATTGGCCAACAGGGCATCGGTTTAAATGGGTAACCAAAAAAGGGAGGACTCTAATAAGTGAGCCTACTTAAATACAAAGAAATATACATAATAAACAAAATAACCCTCACTATCAAAGTGGCTCAACTAACAAAGGAGACTGTATGCAAACACAGCTATACTATGAGACAACAGTTAACATAATAGGCTACTAACCTAACTTAAACACATATAATCACATCAACACTACACTAACTACGGACCACATGAGTTAACCACTGTTAACAGAATTCACACGAGTTAACCACTGTTAACAGAATTGATCACAAACGAATAGCACGTAGCGAGAGGCGTCTGTTCACATAACATAGCCTCCCGACTGATCGCTGTCCACAGGCTTTGTAGTCGTCTCCGGAAGGTGTGTGCCGGATGTGCGCTGGGATTGGAGCGCGTCGGGCCCGGCGTGCTCCAATCACAATCTTCGGGGCGGACCAGGAGATGGGTAGCCAATGACATCAGGGCAACCACACAGCTCATTTACATAAAACACATTCAACACAGAGTTACCAGGACCGGGGAGGCGGCGGCCATAACGGTGTCTTACCGACAGTAGACCATTGTCAGCACGCCCACAGTTTTAGAAATACTGTGTTCACCTCAGATCTTTTAGCTCCCTCAGCTAAATGTCTTGTTTCTCCATTTTTTTAAATGTAAGATTAGCCCCCGAAACAACACTGTAAAGCGAGGCCAAAGGGGGCTTAAGGGGCAACATTGAGTGACGTAAAACCAAAACTAATGAAAGACACTGAAAATCGGTGCCTAGGGGAACTCATCAGATTATAATTCTCTGTGATTTGGTAACAAACTCTACATTTGAAGCCAAAGTATTATGTAGCATATGCATTATTGAATCTCTTATAACATTTAAAATCATATTTTGTTTCCCTATGACTGCTGTTATAACGTTAAAACTGAATTGCTGTTCTTTTATTCAAAATCCAGTGGCATTTCTGGGCAAAACTGAGGAGCAGTTTTTTATTCTGAAAGAAGTCCCAGATGACTTTCAAAATTAAAATTGGATTAAAGAAAAATCTAGACATGTGAAGTTGCCAACCTATTTACATACCAAGTCTCAAGTCTCTTAATATATATATATTTTTTATTACTTCTCCCGCTCTCTTTTCAGTCGAACTAATCCCTTCCCCCTTTACCTTTGTCAAGATGTACCTTTGTCACACTCTCTTGCACTTTTACCCAGCTCTACCTCTCTCTCTGTGGGGGGCTGTCAGTGAACAGGTGTGCAGCTACTTCTCTTTATTAATGACGGGCAGGGAGGTAGCAAAGGGGGCCATGTGTGTGTGTATGTTTGTATGTGTGTGTGTGTGTGTGAGAGGGAGTAACACACTGGAGAACTGAAAGATGCGGGAGTGACTGTGCTGCACGCTCCATCGACACAGTGACAAATGGAGAGGGCAGGACCACATATAAACACACACACACACACACACACACACACACACACACACACACACACA
>CALSBZ010044507.1:884320-894518 GCA_943591055.1 Gobionotothen gibberifrons | reverse complement strand
TAGCAGGTTATGTGGAGCGCACGGCTGCCCTTAGACGCACCGAACAGCTGTTTGTGTGCTTCGGGGGCGGGGTGATCGGGAAAGCTCTGTCCAAGAAACGCCTGGCAGGCTGGCTCTGCGAGTGCATTGCACTGGGGCTGCGTCGACAGCCTTATTCAACGGTGTGAGTGTGGAGGATATATGCACAGCGGCGTCTTGGTCGACGCCAGGCCCCTTCATAAGGTTTTATTTCTTGGACATGTCGGGCTCTTTCTCCTCGTCTGTACTTGCGGGGGCAACACAGGACTGGTAGGGGGGGGGGGGTTGTGGGTCAGTTGGCATCTGACCCCTTCCCTGGACGTAATGCGCCTTCGCTGTTCTCTGGCCCTCTGAGGGTCCCGGGATGGGCGAGGGGCGTGCTGGGCCCTTACAGGGCTGGAGGGGGGTAGCCCTCCGCACTTTAGTCCACACACACTCTGCACGGGGTCAGTGTCTGAGTGTGGGGCATGGGCTCTGGCACTCTCCCTGCGATCCTTAGGGACTCGGGGGGATGGGTGCACAGTGAGCCCATACAGGGCTGGGGGTTCACCCCATCCGCCTAAGGGCGGGGCCCCCATCACTGTTTTTTGGGCACACCTTCTGCGAGGTAAGCGCGGCAGGGTGTGCTCTGTCAGCCGCAGCCCAGACTTCTCCACGGTCACGACCGGGTTTAAGGGGAATGTGGGGCAGCAGCTGCTGACCAGAAAGGCCGGTCAGGGGCAGTAGGGTGGAATGTTGTTATTGGACGACAGTGCGTACATACATCGGGGCTCCACCCACTGTACCCATAGAGTCCAGTAGAGGGCGGATCCTGTGAGAGATATAACGTTGGGTTACGCATTGTAACCCTTGTTATATTAACACAGGCGGAGCCCTCTACTCAGGGCACTGTCTGTCCTATTCCGCTCGCTGAAGAGAGGTGTAGGATGACAGTCAGGAGGCGAGGCCTCCTTTTATACGGTGTGATGCGCGCGCATTCAGGTAGGCCCGCCCAAGGCCGGCCACGTCTATCGAAGTCTCAGTGGGAGAATGCACGCCGGGTAAGGTAGTACCCCATAGAGTCCAGTAGAGGGCTCCGCCTGTGTTAATATAACAAGGGTTACAATACGTAACCCAACGTTTTATTGGCTTATGTTAACAATGTGATCACATGATATCTTCCAATATTATTGCAGATCTTCGGTTAGATGGCTAGCCAACCTAGTCTTTTCATATATACTGACAAACAATTGCAATTATGAAACAGACTAACAACTTCATAATCCTCAAATGTCAGCAAGCTCTCCGGTCCCATTCCAGCACTATTTTTGATTTTATTTGAGATTGCTCCGTATCCATTTTTAGAAGAAAGTCAGCCTTGCCAAGGTTATCAATATTAAAAATCACAACTGAATAGTCTTTAAAAAATGTCAATATTTTATCATCAGAATCAAGTTTATAGCCAGCTTTGGTATCTGGTTCAAAATCTTTGGTATCTAAATCATTTAAAGATTTTTACCATACCATATATATACTGTACATTTGGATTCTTAGTATAAATAATAAAAAGTCAGTAAACTAAGTCAAAACTGTATTATCATTATTACATTTGCTTACAATATTTAAAACTTTCACTAGAGGTATTGCAGATCGTGTGTGTGTGTGTGTGTGTGTGTGTGTGTGTGTGTGTGTGTGTGTGTGTGTGTGTGTGCGTGCGTGCGTGCGTGCGTGCGTGCGTGCGTGCGTGCGTGCGTGCATATTTTCCTTGCTAGTTTCATGGAATGCTGCCAGTTCAGTCAATTGAATATTTACAATATGGCTGTTGGCACTACAGCAGAATTTGGCCCGAGTCCTTGTGATGTGTAGCGTGTGTGCTTGTGTGTGTGTGTACATTTGTTTGATACTAGGTTGGTGGTGGTGGGGGTGGTGGGGTATCAAGTTGTGTACCGGTTGGCTTTGTACCCCAGAACAAAGCTTACAGTGTTGTTTACCTCCAAGCGGATGGTGTGTCGGTGCATAATGAACTAACTTAAAATATGCCCTCTTGTAAATCTGTGTAAAGTAAATATGTGGCCTCCTGTCAGCCAATAGGGACAAGATCATGTCCTGGCTTATGTTGTAGTAATGATGAGGCATGGTTGTTGTTGTTTTAATGTAATTAATATGCTTAAAGGTAACACTCCTCATCCGGATATTTTTTGGAATGATTAAATGGTCATTATCAAACATTTTTGGAAGCATTCATTTGAGTTGGTATGGCCCTACTGTACCTCCAAATTGTTTCAATTGGTCATTATGATTTCTTATTACATGGCTAAGTTGAAGTGGCCCTTTTAAAAAAAAGGTGTTTTAAAGGTCAATATTTTAGGTCTATATATTCTAATTTATTTTCAAAAATCTCATCAATAATTATTTTGGTGAGCTTTCATAACTAATGGGTTTACCAGTCGAAACAATACTGAAAGCAAGACCCAACATTTAGTAAACAGAATTCTTTAATTGATCAACATTGGAGGCCATTTTCCATCATTCACTTTTCGGAAAAACATCTCTCCTTTGTGTCACAAATCTTCACCTCCCCTCTCTACTTGATCCTGTTTGCCTCCCTCCTCTGCAGACCTTCACCACCTTCAACGTCCTTTAATCTCTCCAGCTGCCTCCATCTCCAACACCCCTTCCTCCTCCTCCATCTCTTCTTCTTCTAGTTCCTGTTCCATCTTCCTCCATTCTGCTCCCTCTCCCCGTCTCCTGTTTTTATCTGCACCACTTTACCTCCCCTCATCGCCCTCTCCCTCATCCCCTCATCTTCCCCCTCCGTTGCTCTCCACCCACCTCCTTTTCCTGCCAGAGTTTGACACCTTTCCTCCTTAATAAGCTCTCTCTCTCTTTCTCCTTTTTCCCTCGCTCTCTCAGCATGACAACCTAATTAGGGCTTGGTGTCTGTCATTGTCTCAGGGTCTCTTATTAACACTCACACACACACACACACACACACACACACACACACACACACACACACACACGCACGCACGCACGCACGCACGCACGCACGCACGCACGCACGCACGCACGCACACACACACACACACACACACACACACACACACACACACACACAGGCACTATCCTAGCAGGGAGCAACAACTGGATCATATAATATTACTAGAAGGTTGTATGTAGAATGTGTCACCATGCACAGAAAGCCATTTGGAGAATTAACCTTTTAATGTATTTATTGCCCTCAAGCAATGTAAATTGTTGTCACTGTGACAATGAAACACGTTTTTAATCCCAACTCGTAAACTGTCACTTGGTTAAAGCCCCTTGGAGATACCTTTGTCACGCATTTTGTACGGTCAGGGTGGTCCGATATAGTCTTTAACATGTGGTAAAGGTTGCACATTTAAACACAACTCTTGGTTAGACTTAGCCAAAAATCATGATTTGGGTTCAAGCAATTATGAAGTTTATGTCACAGCCTGTAAGAATACAAAAACTGTTGTGCAATACTACTGCTCTAGTGCAATTCACAATTTCGTTCAGTTTAGTACTGTTATTCATGATATTACAACTATCTACTTCAATAACCATACATTTTGCATAGTTGTTATACCATAATGTAATTCCCATTTGTTCTGCGCTGTTCCCCTTTACTGTAACAACGTGAATTGCCCTGGGGTGGGAAAGATAAAAGCTTTTCCTTAACCAGTTTCTGATAACTTAAGTTATGTACAGGTTATTTACGCTACGTAAATTATTATTATTATATATATTTTTTGGCTAAAATTCATGTTAACTTTTGTTTTCACATGGCATGAACAGCATTATCTTTGACGAAAGTCCCTTGCTTGTTTAACCCGTCCATCTATCACCCAACATCCTGACTATGACGCTCTTTATACTTTGTCTAAAGACTTCCTCCTTTTCTCCGTCAAAATCTTCACGCTCACTGGAGTGAGCCTACGCACAAAAAGCTTAAAGTAGAGAGCATATGTAGCGTAATACTGTATTTTGACATACAGGGCCACTAACCAAGCTGCCGTTTTTAATGAGTTGGTAGTGAGAACACATGGAACCTTCGTATGTTGCCTTTTACATACGCCCACGTCAGCACCCTGAGATAAAAGTCACCTTTCCACCTGACACTGACATGAAAATGAAGACAGGTTCATATAGAATATAAAAAAACATCAGAGCAACCTCAGCTGCTGCCTTAACCTTCCTGAGGCATGTATATAAAATGGGTGTAATCTCATATAGAAATGTTACTGTGGAATTCAATAATTAAATGATCTCTATTTTATGCCAAGGTGAATCCTCTCTCCTATATGACTGGAATTTGTGACTAGTTTGTTCTCCATTAACCAGTCTTTAAACAATAGCTGAGCCCATACCGTGTTCCCTTTATTGTTTACTTCCTGTCTGTCTTCTTCTGTTGATTTTTCTGACGTCCAGCACTCTGTCTTTTAACCTCTTTTCTTCTCGCGTGCTGTTTTTCTTTTCCTACTGGGGACAGTTTAGCCATCATGAATCCAAAGCTTCATGCTCTACACAAATATAAAAATGAATATCCAAAAAGTATTCCATGGTGTTTTTCTGATATGACTTCTTTATGCGGACTGGACATAATCCCTTGATCAGTGTCCTTAGCAATTGTCTGCTTTTAAAAAACAGCAGCCTGATGAATGTCCACATTAACCAATCAGAATCGAATATTCAACAAAGCCGTGTAATACAAAATTATCCACAACTCACTGAGCCAATTAGGAGGTAGAGAAGGGCCATACTAACTAAAATGAATGCTCCCAAAAACGACTCATAAAGACCATTTAATCGTCCGATTACATTCGATTTCCAATTTTTCCACAAGGCAATTCATTAGTTTAAAATAACAAATATCATGATCAATCCCTAAATCCCTCTAAGCAAGAATTAACAACTAATGAAATGTCCAAATTGACCAATCAGAATTGAGTATTCAACTAAGCCATATAATATTAACATCTAGACATGAATTGTTGACTAATTGCTTTGATTATAGATATGTATTTTAAGGCTGGACGTGGTTTGTTTGTCTGTTGTTATGTTTTTATGCTGTCAAGGTTTATGTGGATCAAAGCAAGATCCGAAAAATTAATTAGGAATACTCTCCAATAACTTATCTTTCCAGGAATTGGAACATTGTTTCACTTTCACACCCATACAACATAGGCACCAATGATCTATTGGCGGGTGGATAAACAACACAGGAGGAGCCCGTGGAGGATGTCGAGTCTTACATCAGCCTCATTGTATCAGTGTTTCACTATATATGAGTCTCCCAGTGATGTCGTTGTGAGAAGCATGCAGGGGGTAGAAAAACAAACCAAAATGACTGAGGTGGATACCAACAAGTTGTTTTTGTGCCATAAACCGCACGACTCTGAATCAAAGTGATGTGAGGGAGCTCAAAGAGTATAATAACGCTATCAGCATCTAGTGATTTGCAATAGTTCTGTATTTTAAGAAGAAGTTGACTATTTGGCACCGTGTTTGTGGCTGAATATTGCAACAGTTATAGAAACCATTTTTTTCCAACGCTTTGATGATCAGTTTGACGTGCATTCGGAGTGTCAGTGAGGAGCTCTGTTACAGCAGATAAAGGTGCAAACTGATGGCTTTTGGGAGGGGAAATGTGCCTTGGAAATCTTAGAATTTCCTAATTATCATAAGTATTTGGGCTGATAAATAATACTTTGTAATTGACACAGTTGGCTTTGAGAAAGGGTTGGTTGGAGTCACTGCAGGGTTTAATATGCATCTTTTTGCTCATTTAACATATTTGCCATACCTAGTATTGGCATGGTCTCCTAAATATTAAGTTCCCAAACAACAAATATTGTCAACTTGATTTTGAAAATGTCTTTTGTTATGGATAATCTTTCCTCAACATAAACCAGTTATGTGTTTTATTCCCCTTTCTTCCAATTTCCAAAAATGAAATACGTCTTTAAAACTGTTATCTGGGAGCATACAAGTTCCCTTCAAAACGGCCAATAAGTATATATATCAATGTAGTTAAAACGTTGTATTTTGCTATACAATACAATTTACAAATCTACCTCTGAACAATAATTTGACTTATTACTCACTTTTCTTTCTTGTGAACATATCGCTATATAAGCCATCACATAATGGCAATGACCTTTATACCCCTGTGCTATGTGTCTATATTGGTTTCTATACCCTGCTGTGCATCCACTTACCTGTTCATCTATAGCTCTCCCTGCACTCACCAATCCATCCCTCCTGCCCTCCATCCATCTGCCCATGCCTTATCTTTGTCAGTGGTGATGGATGTGTGTCTGATGCCCTGTTCTTATCATCTTTAGTGCATTAACAAGGCATGACGGAGAGGGTCAAGGGGAAAAGAACACGTTTCTTTGGAAATGTCTTTCCTCCGTACCTCGTTCCCTTGCTGCAGTGGAGGCCATTAGAAGACCCATTGTTTTGGTTCTCACCTTTAGTTAAATGAAAATTGGTAGTTGATAACATCATATTTTTACCTTCTCTATCGTTGATTTTACATTGGTGGATTGGCACTATTTCCTTGGTCTTTGCTGCCTTTGTGACACTGGTCATGCTAATTATGGGTATTCGTAAATAGTCAGTCTGAGCGATTGAGTGCTTTTCACAAACTGGACCATTCGAAAACTCAGAGCGATGGAATGTACCATTTGGACATTCAGAGAAGCTCCCTCTTGTGGCTGAGTGAAATCTGGTCTAGTTGTGCAATCATTTAAAAATAAAAACGTTTAGCTAGCTAACTAGCCTACATTTACTCTAATTCCTAGCACGATATCATACACATTTTAATTTATTTTCATTGGCATTGGCCTTTAGACTATGATATCTCATCAAAACGCATTTTAATGGCCAAACTAACCTTAAAATAGGCATTTTACACCGAGAATAAAACGAAGTTCGGCCATGTTTTTTTTTTCTGCAGGGAGAAATGTGAAGATCACGAGCCATTGGAATGAATGGTGAAAAAAAACGTAGGGATCTTACAATTTCAGAGGCGTTTTTGTAGAAATACTACGTCCTACGTTGTGGACCAACGTAGTTATTACACGTTTTTTTATGAGACTGGGTTGGATATCTCTCAAGAGGCATCACATTACATATCAATAGGAACACTTTTAGTTCATCCATTTAAACCAACATGCACTGTTTCTTATAACTACAACGCTCATTTTAGTGTTGAGAGTCATATTGGATAAACAAACACATCATACACAGTTTGTTTGAATATTAAATACAAATTGGACATGCGAGATCCAACACATTTCCAATTGTGTTTTGTAAGCTAGGGCCTAAAGGCAGTTGCATGACAAGAATAAGGTTGTTTAAAAGGGCTTTAATTGATGATGGGTTTGGCAATATAGCAGGAGAGTCTCAATGTTGTTGTGTTTGTACAATGAAAAGAGTTCACCCAGGTGTCAATCCCAATGTTAGGCACAAAGCAGATAATATGAAAGAAAACAGAATATCAGAAGAACTACCTGTGGTCTCATCTTGTTTAAACATTGAAAAATCTCAGCTGAATTCTTAAATATACATTAGAACTACAATATGTTGGCCCAAGGCTAAGTGATTGCTATTCACACTTCCTTTTCATGGCCTCTACAAACAGGCCCTGGCCTTCTTTAATTCATGCAGTATGCCTTTGGTCTGCCTTGAGCTTTGTTGCTGCCGGCAATATATATGTCCTTTTCTCTCTGAGGTCGCGACAAGACCCTGTAGCACTGAGACATCCTGCCTTCACTTTGCTGTGACTAGGAATACTAATCTGAATGAATGGTGTTAACTGTTGTTGAGCTTTTTCCAAAAACATCAACACATTTGATGAGATTTTCTTAGGTGGTTTCAGTTATCTGAGACACTACACACAATGTAGTACATTTTACATTGGTATAGTGCTTTTCTAAGTACTAAGACACTTTACAAAAAACATTTAATATATGCATACAACAAACATACATACATGAATGACAGAAAAAAAATAGTTTAGAGAAAATACAACAGTAAGCTTCATTATTCAGGGTTTCCCCACACATAGCCGCCCAGGTACTGTATATTAATGGCCGCCCAAGTATATTTCGCGACCCATTTATTATTATTTAAAACAAAAAAATGTTTTACATGTTTTTATCCATCCGCGACCACGACGCCATCTGCGATCGATTAACTTGTTGACAATGATCCCTCGCTCTACGCCTCCTGCACCCAGTCCCGGACTGGCCATCGGGAGGACCGGGGGGTTTCCCGATGGCCTGGCCTGTTAAGTGGCCTGCCTCACACAGGGTGACTGGCTGTCTACATGATGTGGCCTGCCGACATGGCCACTGTCAGACAGATCATACATCAGAGCCCTCGATTGGTCTCTCTGTGTCATTCAAGCTCGGGATAACCTCAGCTCAGGTGAGGTAAAGGACTCTGAGTGTTTAGATAGTGTTTAGTCTAAGTTCTCAGTGGGTCTCAAACGGTTTGGTCACCATTTATGTAAAGACATATTTCCATTTGAGAGGGTAGTGATTAGTAAAATATGCATGAATAAAAAAATAAAAAGTTAACTAGGTGAAAAAATGTAAGATACACTTTTAAAACATGTTGAGAGCTAAAACTAGTCTTTGCTGCTGCCTCAAAGAGGAGCAGGGGGAGAGGAGGGAGAGGAGGGAGAGGAGGGAGAGGAGGGAGACAGGTTAGGCTGGTTCAGGAGCCCAGACACACTCACAACTATAAATGAACCAAAAATAAATAAATAAACAAGTTTCAGTGTTTTTTCATATTGGAAATGGTATGTTATTGGTTATGGCCATGATTTTCTGATTATTGAAATGTATACAGTTCTGTTTCATATAGGTGTTCCCATAGATCTAGTCTCTTTATTTCCCCCTCAAAATGCACCAGATTGATGCATTTAACTCCAAAATAAAAAAAATGGATTTGAGGTCCACCCCCACTTAAAATCACATGGATAGGCTCCTAAATACATTAACAATTTGTTTTAAATAGTAACCCATGTCATGTTTATTTGTGGGTAGTAGATTTAAATTATAGGGCTATCACTATGGGCCCTGCCTGTACCTGTTCGCTCTGCCATCGCGTGAAGGGTCTGCTAACAAGCGACCAACAGAAAGGTTCATGCTAATGTTGTTGCACGTCACAAAGGCACGTCACCTCACCTTCTGAAATGCTGTAGTGTTTTTTGAAATGTCGTTGAGTTTTATGAAATGCTGTAGTGTTTTGTGAAATGTTCTTTTGACTTGCACTTCAGGTCCACCGTATATAGGTGCTGTGTAAGAGAAAATAACATAGAGGATGCGCACAGAAGAGGAGAGATGAACCATCGAGCAGGTTCCATTAACAGCTTGACTGAAATGATTCTAAGCTATTATCTTCTGTATAACACATGCAATGACTCCTGGTTAAATCGTTCTGTCTTGGTTGTAGCCCCGTTGTCCTCTGATGGTTATTCCACTTCATTTCATATGGACTACTGAAATCTGTTTACTAACTGTTGATTTCCAAAACACTGCAGATTTCTTGTTTCTATTGAAGTGTGTAGGTATGAACTAGAAAGAGGTGGCAACCTGGAGTTGATGTTTTAAAAACAAAAGGCATGAATCTCAGAGTGACAATCTCTTTTATGAGACCTTAACTGGAAAATAACATTGCCTGAGACACCAGTTATATAAAAAATGAAAGCAGGAGGGTGGCAAGGAGAGTGAATCCAGGAAAAAGTAGTTATATTGGAGGGATGCGGAGAATGGGTGAATATATGTAGAGAAAAACAGAGGGAAGCTGATGGAAAGACGAGAAAGATGGAGGGGAGGGTTGAGAAAGAAGAGGTGGAGGAATGAAAGGAGGAAAAAAAGAAAACCAGAAATCAATTTTCTCTGCAGGTATAAGGACCGAGGTAGGGGGAGAGGGCATGCTGCGACTGCCCGAGACCCTCTATACAGCTGCGATGATTAGGACACCATTGAAACACACTCTCACACACACACAACAAATTGATAAACACAGTAAGAGGTCTCGGTTTAAAACTGAGAAATACTTTGCACCAAACTTCTATCCTGCAACACAAAGAGAGTCGTAGGTGGGAACAAACACACACACACACACACACACACACACACACACACACACACACACA
>CALSBZ010044507.1:870369-884310 GCA_943591055.1 Gobionotothen gibberifrons | reverse complement strand
ACACACACACACACACACACACACACACACACACACACACACACACAAGGGGCAAAGTATGAGAAAGACAGAGGACAAACCAATAGAGAAAAGGACTCTGAGAGAACAAAATAATGAGTGTTGGATAGTGAACAAGGCAGGGTGAGATGAGATATTTCATGCCTTTGCCTTTGCTCACTCTTCACTTCAACACTTTGCATTACATGGAAATGTAACATGTTCCCTGTGAGGGGAAAACACTGGCTAATGAGTTTTTGAATTGGTGGATAACCTGGTGGGTGAGTAATTGTCTCATTTGGTGACATCGTGGCTGGACAATTGGCTTGGTGGGGTCTGTGGTTGTTTGGTTTGTTGGCAGGACTACAGGCAGACTGGCGAACTGACTTGTTGGTGATATTGATATTTGCCTGAATGGTTGATGATTTAATCGGTTCTCAAGTTGGCTGGATTCACCGGCCTTCTCATTTCCTGACTGGTTAGCTCTGGCTAATTGGTGAAACTCTTGTCACAAGAAGGATACAAGCAATGCTTGTTTGTTCAAATGCTCAAGACTTACCTTGTAGAGGTTGCTTTTGGGTAAGGGCACTGAACATGAGGAGAAACATCCCAAGCTTTAGGTCAGTTAGGGTCTAAATTGCATATCATTCCCCATCTGTCTCTCAGTTCTCAGTTTGGGTTGTATTTCAGAAGGATTACGGAAAGACTACAAGCCTTACTTTTTGCTGGAAGGATGTGTCATGGTTCAAGGAACAACCCAGTTCAGGTTTGATACCAGCAGTTCGTTCTACTTATGGAAATCGCCTTGGCGGAACTCTGAGGTCTGGTCTTCTAGTTTCCTTTTAACCTCTCTACAGTCCATTTAAAATACAAAAACACAAGATGCCCATTAATCATCTAAAAAAAGTTAGCCCAAAGAACTTTCCTAAGGGCCCAGAAACCTTTTCAGGAAAGCAGAAGCCTTACCTGAATAATCAACCTGTCATGTGGAGGCAGAGCAGGTTGGAGCCAAATGCAGGACGTACCTTTAGTGGCATGGCAAGGGAACAGAGTAGGGCAAGGCAAAACAAACGAAACAAAACTCTCTGACGAACAAACAAGGATCTTACCAATACCGACAAAACATACAAGACTTAAATACATGCAGAGCTAATCACAAGGACAAGACATAGCTGGGGAAGGCAGGAAAACTATAGGTTACTTACGTAACCCCAGTTCTCAGAGTAACACTCCGTTCGATGTCTCACTATGGGAAATCGTAACTCCCGTATTGCCAGACGAGCTTATCTCGAAAATCACCAAACCAACCAGAACCTAACAAGTAGAGTTCTGACTCAGCAGGGCGCCCAGTACCGCTCGGGCCACACTGGGAGCAGAAACGTCTAGCCTGTAAAGGCGGACAAAAGTGAGTGGCGAGGACCAGCCCGTCGCTGCACAAATGTCATGGAAGGAAACACCCTTGAGCAAACAACCCAGGGTGTAACCAGACCCAGAGTCTAAAGAGCACGCAGCCCGAAGGTGCCCGCAATTGGGGCTGTCACGGCTGACCGCACAGCCACTGACAAATCCCCACCTGCCAGTACATTACAGGTCGGTGCGGAACTATCAGGATCAATGCGTGGTGCTGTTCTCTCACTCTGGTCAGAGATGGGTTCTTAGAGCCAGGGGTGGGAATGCACACGGGGGAACCGGAGGCCACACGTGCGCGAACACGCCCACGCCCAACAGTGCGTTTTAGATGCATTGAAAAGAACAGCTGATAATGAGCATAATCTTTTTAATGCGAACAGATCTATCGCGGCTCGGCCGCGACACACCCACAGCTGACTCACAACCATTGGATGTGAAGTCCAGTCTGCATATGCAGGACTGTCCCGAGGTTCGTCACAACTGGTGCATGTCTCACTCTCGAGGAGAGGAGGCGACCGCAGCACCACAAGATCAGTTTGCGTGCCAGCATGTAACTGGGGAGAACGCAAACCCTCCCTAATGGTTTATATATGATATTGTCGTATTATCCATCCTCACGAGGACATGGTGTCCTCTGAGAGAAGGCATAAGGCGTTTTAGGGCGGGGAACACCGCTAAAACTTTTAGGTAATTTACGTGCAACCGTTGGAGGTTCCTGTTTTTCCAGAAACCCTCTCACAGGTCGCCTTTGTAAATACCTCTCCAGCCCGTCAGACATGCGTCCGTGGTGATCGCCCTTTGCGATAAGACAGCACCCATAGGCATGCCCCGTACTAGTTAAAGTCGGGTGTAGCCGGTGGCGCAGTGCCATTTACGCATCTCATAGTCTGAGGGCAGCTGTCCAGTGCTGAAACTCCCCCAGGGGAAGTACAGTCTGGGCTGGGGACAACATGCTCTCTCTTGTGTTTACGATGAAACTCAGGTCAAGCAGGTGTATTACGGGGACATCTGTCCGTGTAATAACCCCCTGTTTTGACTGTGCGAGAAGCAACCAGTCGTACAGGTAGGTTGCCAGGCGAACGCCCTGTCGTTTTAACAGGGTTATCGCGGCTTCCATATATCGTACAAACCCTTTTGGACTGAGAACAGACCGAAGAGAAGTGGTCCGCGCTTGCAAGGGACACCCTGAGATGTAAATCACAGATATTCCCTGTGTGGGTAATATGTTGGAATGTGTAAACATGCATCTCCCAGGTCGACTGATGTGAGCCAGTTGTCTTTTCGTCGCACGAGACATATCAAAGATGTGTGAGTGAGCATTCCGAAGCTGTATCTTTTGAGATATCTGCTTGGAGCTCAACAATTTTAATATTGGCCGAGTTCCGTTCCCTCCCCGTTTGGAAACGGGGAAATACTTGGAATGAGAGCCGCTCTGACTATCACAGATATAGCCTTGTTGTTTGGCGAGAGAATCTTTTCTCTCAGAAAACGGGCAGACTCTCTCCGGGCCTGTGAGTACAGAATGCCCGAGAGTGAGGGAGGGGAGGGGGGTGGTGAGAGTGGGTCGGAGACCGTAGCCTCGTGTTACTGTCTTGAGAAACCCCCGGCAGACATTGTGAACATCTTCCACTGATTTCTCCTTAGAGTCAGCGGAGATGACAAGTCTCCCGCCCTCAGAGTCTCTGTTTTGTCGTGTTTTTGGGGTCCTCTAGTGTCTGAGCACAGTGGTACCTTATTTCGACAATCCCCACCGACGCTGCACATGCGTGTGACGGTGGTGTTTTTACAACCTCAGCCGTCACTGCGTTTGCACGTGACGGTGGAGGCTTCACAGCACCAGCTGCCACTGCGTTTGCACGTGACAGTGGTGGCTTCAGAGCCCCAGCCGACACTGCATTTGCACGTGACGGTGGTGGCGACGGAGGCGGCTTCAAAACCCCCGAGGCCACTGCGCATGCGCGTGGTGGCGGTGGCTTTAAAACCCCTGTCGCCACTGCGCATGCGCGTGGCGAAGTTGCCTTCACAGACCCGTTCTAATGTCCGCCTTTTGAGAGAGGCCGTAGCTGCTCTCAAAAGGGGAACAATAGGCAGGCTGTTTATTGGTTTTATTGGTTCCGTCTGTGGACAGTGAAGCTAGCCCGGCTACCGATATAGAGATGTGCTCTGAAGCGAGAAGAGGTGTTTGAATGACGCATGTGTCGTGGCGCAAGCTAATTCAGGATTGGCGTAAATGAGATTGATTCTTCTGTTTGCTCCGCGGATGAGGCGCATCCCATAGTGAGACATCGAACGGAGTGTTATGAATGAGAACACAAGGGTAGCAGGTGAAAAGGATCAGGTAATAACACTGGCAGAATTACACAGACAGGAAGCACATACAGACATAACAGGGATGGTGACTCAATCTTAACAAACCAGGTTTAACTTTGGTTCATCAGCTATTGTTCCTGGTAGCCAAATGTCTCTGATCTTGTGGTCATACCTTTTATAGGCCCAGGAACTATTTAGCAGCAATGAAAATGCCAAACCTCTGTGTCGTAATTTCTAAGCACGCACTGAATTTCTGTTGAAAGAAGGGTGGACTTTTTTGTGAAATGTTATGTAGTTGATTCCTAGTCCTATATATAACGAGCTGAACAAAAACAGAGTGAACAAGAGAAATGACTTATAACCATTTAGAAGTTTTTATGCATCTTAGCCTGTCCATATTGTTTGTATCTATTACTAATTTGCTTCCCAAAAGGTTGTGGTAGTAAATGCTGCAAGTAATGTTTTTACGAGGGAAAGTATTGCTACATTTATAGAACCAATCTAGATGGCCGTTCACAGCACAGGGCAGTTAAAAGTTTTTTTAGCGAAAAATGATATTGTAGCTTTAGTAAACAGTATTCGATCGGTTTCAGAAAACTAGGTTGTTTTTACCCTCCAAAACTTTATTTTAAAGCAAATGAAACACAAGCTTGCAGATTCATGTGGTTTGACACCAAAAATGTAACTGCCTTTATTGCCTGATTTAATAAAGCTTTAGTTAATACGATCTGGTATCTGATTGTATTGCAAGAGTACACATTATTAGACAACTGATTAAAAGCGATGTCAGAAAAAATCATTTGTATTGTGGGCCAACATATTTTTACAAAAAACATTTCCCCTAGACTGGTCTAAAAGGGGTCTATGTTGACATATTCTTGCTGACTTTTTCTGGTTTTATGAAAACTGACTGTCCTCTTTTAGGAACAAAGGCAGAAGTGGATGGCCAAAGTTTATACATGAGCAAAAAGGACCTCAGAGGAGTTCTGGATAGATTATTGGACATATAAACTGGCTTATTTTTACACTGGAGACCATAATATTCACCCTATTTAATTTAACCTTGACCAAAATCTAAGTTACTCTTGTTAAACACAATGAACCAATTATTAACCATAGATGTAATACCTAAGGAAACGCTCATTTCGGTCATTTTGGAAGGTTTTTACAAACACATATTGTGCTATCTCTCAACTATTCCCCTGTGGTGTTACTAGTAAGATGAACCACCTGCCTCTCTTTGCTTTAGCGGATGAATATACTCCCTGTGGACACTCACTCAAAAACACACATAATTGTCACTAGGGTGTTCTCTGATGCCAGACAAATGTTTAACCTTTCTCTTCATCAGATTAACAGACTCTGAGCAGGAGATAAACACAGCGAGTGGAAAAAGGAAGAGACAATATGATAAAGAGAGAAAGAGACTGGAAGACAAACAGACAATAGCAATATGAGGGTAGAATAGAGAGCACAGGAGAGCAGAATGGGCGAGAAGTAGAGTGCGGACATTTGAAGTTTCTTTGGCAGTCCTCTATGACTTGGCAACCATTGAGTCGGTTCTACTCTCTTGCCAATGTGGACCTACATGTGCCAGTATATGCCAACTTCAGCCAATGCCTGCTGCTCTGGCCTGTCTTTAAAAACAAAAAAGTAGGCCTTGGTTTCCACACTTTGATGTTCACAAGGTTTTAGGTTGCTCTGAAATACAATCTGGCTTGGTAGTGATATGGAGAAATGGACTACGTCACAGGAGAAAGGAGGGCAGGGGAGGATTTGTGAATTCAGAATGGTCATGTTGGAAAGCCAGCTCTCTATAGCAATGGTCGTGCTTTGAACCCCAAAACATCCACAGCTCTTGTTGTGTTTCCACCTCATGGTGTGGCACCACTAGACATCATTTTGAAACCAGCATATTTTCTCTAGTTTTTTTTCCAATTCCAATTGCACCCCTTCAGTGTAGGCGTGGTTCTCAACTAATCACTATGGTGAGGTCGCATTTAATATCAAGAATTCTTCCATCAGAAACTAAACAGATGAAAGCCTACAATTCATCTACTTTTCACCATAATTCAGGCAGCTTGGCTACCAACACATTGCTGGTTTGAACAGAAAGTCCTGGCAGTGACGATCCAATCGGTTGTCTGCTGGTAATTACCTCGACATTAAACTGAGATATGATACCCCCACCTGGTCCTGGCTCTGCACCTCAGTCTCCTTCCAGCTAGACTTGCCTGGAAAACCTTTATGGGGAGGCAACCAGGTGGCATCCTCACAGGGTGCCCAAACCACTTCAACTGGCGCCTTTCTACGTAAAGGAGAAGCATATCTAACCAGGGTCCCTGGATTACTGAACTTCTCAGTTTATCCCTAATGGGGATGCCAGCCATCCTCTGGAGAAAACCCTTTACCGGACGCTTATTTCCTCAATCTCATTCTTTTGATCATGACCCACCCTTCATGACCATAGGTGAAAGTAGGTTACTATAACTTTTGACATTTAATTAAGCTAATTAACGTCATGAATCATCAGATGTTTATGAAGAGAGATTTTTAAGTTTATCCTAAGTATCTATTTTGAAATTATTCTGTTCAACACATATAAACATAAATATACCAAGACGTACTAAACTTGAACAGTTGCAAGCAGGCACAAATGCACAGAAGATTAAGCGCTCACAACAACTTCATTTTAAATACAGGCCTGGGGGTGAATGCACAGAATTCAGCACAGCACACAAATAACACACACAAACACACACTCACATTCATGAGAGTCACCTTGGCCAGGGAACATCGTTTCCCCACATAGCCATTGGCATTATGTCCTGTGAAACCCAAGCTAAACCCCCTACAATATGTTTAAAATGTTCACTCATACCTGTAGCCACTGAAATAAAGAAATTATCCATTTGAGCTCACAATTAATTATTATATATAATTAAGCTTTTCTCACAGTTTTGCTCAAGCATATCTATAACACTGATTACTCATTACAGTATAATAAGCATGGTGCATGTGGAATCAGTCACCACTGCATCTTAACAATGTTGGATAGCAAACATGGCAAAGTGGACAACACCCCACCATGGCCCAGAGCCTCAGGGGGCCTAAAAGCTGCAGATTCACTGAGTGGCAATTAGTTGCTGCTAATCTAATTAACGCCAGTTTGTTTGTTAATACTGTGTGCACCACTAGAACACATGAACTCAAATGATTGGGCGACACCGGCATTACTGCTGTATCTTGAGGCCAAAAAGAAACGCTGCAATGTCTTTAATACAGTTAATATTGTGCTAAGATACGGCATATGAATAATTTGAATTTAATCAAGTTTAATATGCACAACACACAGGTAGTGGATGGACAAAGGTCAGGGTAGGCCCACAGTTATTTTTGCCATTCGGCCCAAATTGAAAAAAACACTTTTTCATTGAACATTCAGTAAATGTTCAGTATATCTAATTACAGTGATATATATATATATATATAAAACATGAATACAAATAAAAACACCATCTTAAAGCATAAAAGTAATAGACATTGACAACACATAAAAAAAACAACCTGCTACAGTACCTGTAGAGTTAAAGAGTAAAAAATACTAAGTGCACCATTGCTTGTATATTAGTTACATATTGAACTATCGCTATGCAAGTTTGAACAGCACCTATAGTATTTTGACTGATTGTGGAGTTTAATATTGAGAGAGGAAGGGATGGCCGGAGTCCACAATTCAATACCCATAAGAAATACATACTGTGATTGTATTTAATGTGGGTGGCCAAAATGTCATTTTATGATAATACATTAAACAGGAAGAAAAAATAAACAAGTTGTAAACCTGTCTTTAAATCCATCAAAGCTCCATCCTTTGTTGCACTTTGTATTACTTCTTTGACAATAACACAACAAACAAGCAAAATCAGCACAGTTCAATACAACAACTGAGTGCTAGGCCTGTCGCGATAATCAATAAATTGATTTATCGTACGATAAATAAAAATGGACTCGATAACTTTTCTGAGCTCGATAAATTGCCGTTTACATGTGTGTTTATTTACTTAAGGATGTGACCAGAATGTTAGCCCGGCGCGCTGTGAGGGGCGGGGCTCACACACAACCAAGTCAGGAAACTCCGTGTGCAACAGTGTAGCAGCCAAATTAATAATATAGAGACAAGCAGGAGACAACGTATGACTTACTCGAGGGGAATTTGAAGTTAAATGGAATTGGTTGCAAAACCTACAGTAATAGCACATCTCCGGTGTGGGAATATTTTTGATTTAAGCCAAATCAACGAGGCGAACCTACGGACTTGAATGAGCCGGGCGGTGTGTCATATTTGTTTTAAAAAGGTAGCAACAAAAGCTAGCAATACGACTAACCTTAAACTGCATCTGAAACACAACCACCCCATTCCGTTTTCCCAGCTGGGAGTAAACACGGCAGCTGGAGATGGAGAGCCCCCACCTTCCCTATAATTTGCAATCGGATGCATTTGCCCGATAATGCAAACATGTTGGTGTTCCTTGCTCGAAATCTTTGAAAAACAGATTTGGATATGGCCTGTTGAGGCATCTGGGTCTTCTATGGACAGTGGACTGTACACTTGACTGTTGTTTTAAGGAGGTTTTTTTTGCTTGTGAGACAATGTGTGCTCATATTTATTTATGTATTTATTTATTTATATATATATATATATATGAGAGAGAGAGCTCTGTTTTCCAGCCTGAGTCTATTTAATTGATCGTTTTGGTTGTGTGTGATTTAATTAATTTTTTATAATTTAATTTGTTTTATTTATTATATATAATTTATATATTTGAATATTATTTCACATTTCATTTGCAATGTTGGATGTTCAATAAAAAGTTCTGTTTGAAAGGATGTACTTGAATTATTATTATATGTCAGTGGTCTAAAATGGTCTTACAACTGTGCCGACAATATTATCGTTTATCGCAATAATAATTAAAATGTATCGTCCAACAAAATGAATTATCGTGACAAGCCTACTGAGTGCCAGAAAGAAAAATGATCTAGCCTTTTAAGTAAGTCAATTCCTGTATACTATGACCGTGGTATATTTAATGCAGAGCGTATTTCGTTCACATAATCGAGGTTGGTATAGTTTGCGTTACCAATAGTAAATGAGCAGGGTATCTCTAGAATCATACTTATTTCAATATATATTTTAATTATATAATAATTTCTTTAAAGTTTTCGATCCCATGGTCTACTGTAGGAGATTCGGCATGGAACATAAAGTTTTAGTTTTTCAAGCTATGTGATATGTTAGAAGTAGTGTTGGACCAAAGTGAACCGACACTAACCGAGACTGATTAATTAAAAAAGTCTTTGAATTGAATCATCACTTAATTTGAATGTTTTGTCTGTGGTTTAAAGTCTCCATAGGGACATGGGGCGGTGTGGTTGTTGCTTATCAGTAGTGACACATATCGATCAATGCTTCACAGGTTGGGGTTGCTGATCTGACACAAAGTAATATCAGCACTCATGCATATATCTGACCTTTTATACAGCGCACTGACACATAGCCTAAAGTTGTTGAACAATTTCAAATGTCAGTGAGTTCACACTGGCAATGTGTTTGTGTGTACTCTCTTAACTAATTATTTTATGTGACAGTGCATTTTGATGCAGTTTTGTACATTTTTTAAATCACAAGGTCTTAAAGGAATACTTCCTCTACCAAGTGATCATTTGTATATTACAGAGCCCCCTAGGGGACATGGAGAAGAAACATTGTTGTCCCCTCTTAAAAAAAACAGTTTTCATGTGAATGAATCATAAGTGAAAAAAAGTCTTTAATAACTGAGGTAAATCTAATTATAGTTGTATGAACTCTCACACAAATTGCCTTTTTCCATTTATAGGCTCACTACTTCAAAAACACATGCTAAATCTTCAGCCTTGTAGGCGCAAGAATGAGACTGACTTTTTGGAAGTGTTTGAATTAGTAAGGTTATAGCAAAATTGCATTTTTCAATCAATCAATGTTTATTTATATAGCCCAATATCACAAATGTTACATTTGTCTCAGTGGACTACACAGTTTGTACAGAATATCAGTACAGTATGACAATACCCTCTGTCCTTAGACCCTCACATCGTACAAGGAAAAACTTCCAGAGAAAAACACCACAGTTTAAAGGGGAACATGGGAGAAACCTCAGGGAGAGCAACAGAGGAGGGATCCCTCTCCCAGGACGGACAGACGTGCAATAGATGCCGTGTGTAAATCGAAGAGATAATACATTTTACAGCGTAGGTAGACCAAATGTTTGGAAATGCATCTGTCTATAATAAGAAGATGAATCCACGAGGATGTCAACAATCCTGTGGGAGCCATCAGGAAAGTAGTATGATGAGAGTCAGGCAGGACCACAGTGACAGGTTCAGCCACGACAAGTCCAGGACTCAAATCCAGAACCCAGGATAGAGGATCAAGGACACAGGATCCAGGACTCAGGACTAAGGATCCAGGACTCATGATCCAGTACTGAGGATCCAGGACTCATGATCCAGTACTCCGGATCCAGGACTCAGGATGCAGGATCCAGGACACATGATTCAGGATCCAGGACACAGGACCGCAGCAACAGGATCAGCCACGACTCAGGATCCCGGCGTAGATACATTCTAAAAACAAATGCCTTGGCTCAACAAAGAAAATCAACGCAACAGTTTGCATCGATGTTTATTGAGTTAAGACGACTTCTAATGAAATTGTCTTAAAGCAACAAAGTTATTTGAGTTAGGGGAGAAGGCTTTTCCTCTACAATCAGAGGTGTTTTACTCAAAAGATTAAGTTGTTCCGACTAGTTTTACCACATTATTTTAAAGGAATTTTAAGTTGTATGTACTTAATTACCCTCATTCGGGATACAAGTTTTTAAGTTGATTACTCCAAAAATTAAGTTGTTCCGACTTGTTTTACCGTATGATTTTAAATGAATTTTAAGTTGTATGTACTTAATTACCATCATTGTGAACTCAATATTTTATTTTATTAGCTTTTTCATGTTTTTGCCTTTAAAGAAAGAAATTATTTGATTCCACAACAAAAATATTAGGCAATTCACTTTTTATTTTGAACTGCAGTTGTTTTTTTCAACACATGATGTTTCAATCAGGAGAGAATTCATTTTGTTTGAACATTTATTGACACATGCCATATGATAAGGTGCATGAACACCTGAAATCACAGCTGACTGCAGGAGAGAGGAGAACCATTTTATAGTTTGGCTGCAGCACGGTGATTGGCTGCTGGAGAATGAGGTGAAATGTAATAGGTTAAAGGAGGGGTAGGTAAGTTTGAGAAACAGCCTCGAGTGCACAAAAATTCAAAAGTACACAGCCGAAAAGAATCCGCCCTACTTCCTACAGAGCACCTCCTCCAACACACATGAACGAGCACAAGATCATGATAATGAATGTAAAACAAATGTATAATAAAGTTATTGTCAGTGCTTATATTTTTGAAGCTAGCATGTTTGTTTTGTGAAAATATATTACAAATGTTACGTCTAGCTGAGGAGAGCAGGCTGCGGTAACCAAATCAAATCAAGTTTTATTTATATAGCACATTTATAAACGATTTTTGATCGAGCCAAAGTGCTGTACATATAATGAAAATAGCCTACAGTAGGGACACTTTACAGCAAATACAACAGCACAGATTATTCAGAATATCAATATGAGAAAAACGACACCCTCTATCCTTAGAACGTAACGTTACATATCAGGCAAAAAAAAGTTATCAATACTACACAGCCCAAGTTGGTTTTGAATGTTTATTTGAAATATTTAGCGTATTCATCTATCATGTTTGTCGACGAACGAAATACAGTACCTAATTAACTAGCTCTACGCTAGACAGCGACTGCTAAATGAGTAAATATAAATGCTATGCTACCTAGCGTTTGTTTGTTATTATCGGTGACACATTGGGACACACAGGGGAGAGCAACATACAGTTCAGCTATGCTGCATACAGACAATGTGTTGTGTGGCAATATGGAGCCCTGGGACAGGGTCACAGAGTGATTATTCCCAGTTGCTGTGTCTGGAAGATACGCGACCGGTACCCAGATCCACATATAAGCTCACAACAGTCCAAGAGAAAAAGAGTCGAGCATGGCGTCAGCTCCGTAAATAGTCGCCATCGTTGAAAAGCAACTCCGATATTGACTCTGGTTTGACTTCTCCTAGTTTCCACTTTCTTTTTCTTCATAATTTGCTGCATTACAGTTCTTCTTTTGCGACCTGTAGGCGATGTTGAAGCAAACTCTGCCATGGAGAACGCGTCCTGCTGCAGAGCTCAGGAGGACTGAGCCGCTGCAGGAGGACTGACCGAGGAGCTCACGGGATACACGCCCAATGCAATGACGGCGCGCGCAAGTGCACGAGTGTGTGTGTGTGTGTGTGTGTGTGTGTGTGTGTGCACGAGATTGAAGGCTGACAGACAGGTCGGCCAACCAGTTATTTTAGCCGGCCCGGCTAAAATAATTGGTCGTAGTTTTTACAGTATTACGGCTTCCACAGATGATTTTTTTTATGGATTTTTTTTTCAAAGCACTTAGAATATGCATTGCTATCAGGATATTAAGAGCATTCCATGGAATATAACAAAAAGTGTATCTCGAGCCGGTTTCTCAAACTTACCTACCCCTCCTTTAAAGAGAACGCCTGTGATGAGCTGATTATATGCAGCTGCGGAGTGAATGTATATACACCCAGTCTTCCTGAAAGAACTTGCGCTGAGCTTCATTTAAATCTTGAAAAAAAAGATAAATAACACAAATTTAAATTGCCCCACAAATAATAAATAAACACATAGCCACATTACCATGGGAAATGGGGACACAGAAAATAAATGCTACCGTCACAACGAAGTTAGAGGCCTTTGCATATTTAAAACCAGTGCCAAATAAAATCTGTAAAGTTTTTGTAAAACTACAGTAACAAACTCTCAATGGCCACCAATCTGCAGACCACACACATCAATTTTACAAAAGATGTAACAAAGATGTTTACACTGCCGACAGTCATTATTTCAAACAGTATGAACACATTTAACGCAGAATGCTTGCTCATTCATTTGTTTGCCTCGACCACGATGGTTGCCATCATATGGTCAGATCCTGGGGTGGACCGGTCACTGATGAAGGCGATATTCATGTCCTTTTGAAGCACATTAAATAATAGTTTAGCGCATAAGAGATAATGAATTAGGTAATTGCATACTTTTTAAACTGTCACTCTTAGCTAATTCAGAGCCATTATTACCAGCTGCTAAAGCAACGCTGGTATTGTTTTCATCTATTGAGTCTGCATGTGTGTGTCATCATGGCAATGTGGTCCTGAAGACACACAGAGGTGGTTTTCAGTACTTTGCCTAGTGTGTAAACTTTAAATGCATGTGGACAGATTTTGTCAATCACAACCGTGCAAGTTTTAGTGTACCTTCTCATCTTTTTTGCAGGTTCCATACAATATTTGAACTGGTTACGTGAAGAGCAGAAGCCACTTTTCAAATGTTACACAATCCTTTTCCCATGCCATTGCTGTCAACACCTATCCATGCTGAACGTTGCTAAGATATTATTGATTTGGGTGTGGCCAAAAGTGCAATATGCTTCAAAATGTAACTGACAGAGAGCAGTGCTTTTGTCCTGTGTCCTGTGTCCATGGATTTTATTTTATTTCAAGATTTTTAATTACGTTGCTAAACTCCTTGAAATGTCCTCTTCCTTTTCTCCGAGGTACACGACAATGCAGCGGATGGCTATAGTTCTCTGCATACTTCAATTGTATTGTGCTATTTTTGAAAAAGGAAAAAAAGAGAAATGACCTAAATTAATATGTTCTGAATGGGTGACTGCCAACAACTTGCATTTCAATGACAACTCTAAATAACGATCCTACCTCAAGAAGCATGTCCTTGATCTGCATCACCGAGATTCATTTTTTAATAAAAAGCGATATCACAATAGTAACCAAAGTATTTTTACTCTCACAATAGCCTCTACTACTTTTTACCCTCTCACAGAACTATTCACAGTTCAAAGGCTGCTAATTTTGGTCAAATAGCAATTTGCCTAGACAGTGCAACTACAAGGCTATATCTGTATTTGAATGACAAAAGATGACTCACCTAAAAATGTCCTTTGTATATTTCTATTTGTCTTAACTGTC
>CALSBZ010044507.1:849080-869969 GCA_943591055.1 Gobionotothen gibberifrons | reverse complement strand
GTCCATCGGGTGTCAATTTCGGGACAGTGTGACAGGGGCTTTAAGGGTTGCCGAGGGCTGGAGCCAACCCCTGTAATTTGGGGAAAAGCAGGTTACAACCTTGACATAAAAAGAGGGATAACCATTGACACTAACATCTAGCCCTAAGGGCAATTTATTGATCGGCAATAGATCTAACCTGCATCTGTTGGAAATAAAAAAGTTCTTGCTGAGAGGAAACCACTTTATTGTGCTACCTCTCATAGACAGTATTTGATATCACCATATGCATCGCTGCTATAGAAATAGCCATGCTGACGTAGTTTCTGATGGTCAAAACAGGCAGTGTCAACACCCATGCTATTTGAATACGGTCGGACGGTAACAAATACATACTTATCAGGGTAACCATAGTAGGTGGAGAAATATCTCATTCATGGACACATGGTTGTGTACCTTTTCACAGAGGTGTGCAACATATTAATATACATTTTGAAAAAACTTGAATGGATATTTGGCATTCATTTTGGCCTTTTAAAAACATTTGTATTGTTCCGGGGCGTTTCCTCTTGGTCTGCCAGATGTAAAATGACAGGGTAAACACTACGTTAATCAGTTGTTGAGTCAAGTTGGTCGCAGACAGATTTAGCTAGCTCACGTCAGCAGGAAACCAATGGACTGTCCACTCCAAGTAGGGAATGAGTCCTTACCCCAAGTGAAGGAGTTCAAGTATCTCAGGGTCTTGTTCTCGAGTGAGGGTACAATGGAGCGTGAGATGGGCCGGAGAATCGGAGCAGCGGGAGTATTGCAGTCGCTTTACCGCACATTGTAATGAAAAAGGAGCTGAGCCAGAAGGCAAAGCTCTCTGTCTACCGGGCCATTTTCGTTCCTACCCTCACCTATGGTCATGAAGGATGGGTCATGACCGAAAGAACGAGATTGTGGATACAAGCGGCCGAGATGGGTTTTCTCCGCAGGGTGGCTGGTGTCTCCCTTAGGGATAAGGTGAGAAGTTCAGTCATCCGGGAGGGACTCAGAGTTGAACCGCTCCTCCTTCGCGTCGAAAGGAGCCAGTTGAGGTGGTTCGGGCACCTAGTAAGGATGTCACCTGGGCGCCTCCCTAGGGAGGTGTTCCAGGCACGTCCAGCTGTGAAGAGAGCGAGGGGTAGACCTAGGACCAGGTGGAGGGATTATATCTCTTCGCTGGCCTGGGAGGGCCTTGGGATCCCCCAGTCAGAGCAGGTTGATGTGGGCAGGGAAAGGAACGTTTGGGGCTCTCTGCTGGAACTGCTACCTCCGCGACCCGACCACGGATAAGCGGGAGAAGATGGATGGATGGACGTCGTAGAAAGTTGTGTAGTAATGTTAGCTGTAATCACGCCTAACGTTACTGAAATGAAGAGACAAAATATATGGGTTGACCAGCCTCAGGTAGTTCAGTTACATTTTGATAGATCTGAGAGTAGGCTTTGACTGTATTTAGTGTGATTAGTTGCTTTTCCCCACCAATGCTATGCGCCCACATTCTTTAAACATTTACTCCTTTTTTTTCAAATAAATTAAGATGAAAAAGTTCGTACAAAGAGAGTAGACCTTATGTATGTATGTATGTGAATACATGCATCCTTATATAGAAGCATTTGTGTTCAGATACGTGCATTGACATAAGTGTGTGTGAGTGTGAGTGTGTGTGTGTGTGTGTGTGTGTGTGTGTGTGTGTTTGTGTTTGTGTGTTTCTCAGCATGCGCAGGTGTCGGTGCTCTCTCGCTGCCTGTTAGTTAGATTGATAGTCAAATTAATCCGCAGCTCCGTCCAGGTATAAACACGCTGCCTGCTGGCCAGGATACATCCCCCTCTATTAACGCCGTAATTCAACGCACCCTCCAGCTGCCTGCCCTGATCATAGGAGGGTAATTGCAGAGAGGGTGCGCTTGATTTATTGATGGGGAGGATACGATGGAGTTGGTAAGGGTGGTAAGGTTTTGGTGACTCTCATCCAATATGCACAAATATGAAACACTAGCGGTCAGCCAAAGTACAGAGAGCCTGGAGCTGTGATGTAGCAGTGACGCTGCCCTGCTGGAGGGCACTTGGGAAGTGATTGTGTACAGATGTACAGCCATCCGATCAAATTATCATCAGAGTGCATTGGAGAAAGAAATCATTATAGCCTCTATGTATAAACTGTCTGTGCACAAGTGTGATAGCCTCCAACAGTGCTTTCAACTCCAAGATGAACTCAGGAGATGAATACTCCGAGAACGGAAGGAAGACTAATCCAATTAGCAGACTGTCATAATTTGTAGCAACGGATTTGTTTCATATTTTTGAAGCTGTACATTGTGATTTCCATTTAAAAGCATGTTTGTTCACACCTGGCATCTGTTTCAGCATGGTAGCACATTCCTCATTTGTGTTATTCGATGGGGATACACACCAACACACACAGTGAGATCCTATGTTTTATTCATAGGTGTCTTCAAATGCAAATACAGGTGACCAACTGTACCCTTTCCTAGCCATGTTACAAAATAACAAGCCACACATTACCGACCCCACAAACAAACAAGCACACAAAAGCTGAGTGTGTGTGTGTATCAGATTTGAGGTCAATGTATAACTTGCTAATAACAGAAGGGTCATCAATGTCAGCCACTGACATTAGACACAAAATGGCATCCACAAATCTTTCCTTTCACCCTTTAAATCTCCTTTTTCACCTCATTCATCTTCAGGAGGACAAGACTCAGCTTCACCATACACATTTTACTGGCATTTATTTTCAAGTTGGGCACATATTTGAAAGGCAATTTCGCCCCCAATTTTTTTGTATTACCTACTGTTAGTCCTGTACAGAACAGCAGAGGTCACTTTTAGTTTTTTGCCGACTTCAAATTGTTTCAGCGGTTATCGGTTGTCATACAGCCGTAACGGCCCCTACACACGGCGGCGTGCATTGCTGCTTCAGCGCTTCTGCCCATTCACTTTGAATGCGGTGACGTCACGATTCGCCGAACTGCATTCTGGGAGCAAAGCGTAGCTTCTCTCGCGGTGCTCGCTGCAAAAGTAGAGCAATGTTCTACTTTTGACGCCTCGACGGAGGCGTCAGCCAATCGAATCATATGCCAGTACAAGCTCTAGCCAATCAAACCGCGTGCTTGTGTGTCTGGGGCGGGAGATTCATGTGATTAGTTATTTGTCGAGTTTCAGCCCCCCCCGCCGGCAAGCGGCGTGCGTTCTCATTGGCTCAGTGTTTGTTATAATCTATGGATAAGCCAGAACACAGGAAAAAGGATAAAACTGATACGCCTATAAAGAGTGACTTATTTAAACAAGAATCTTATTTTAGCCCAAACCATGATTTTTTTCCTAAACGAAGCAAGTAGTTTTGTTGCACAAACCTCACCCTGTAGCTTCTCAACGTTAACGCACATTAAACCTCAACCGTTTCACGATTAGTGGCTAAGTGCAATTAGCTGTTTGCATTTTCCCATTTTTTTATCACAACTAATAACAGCCATTTATTGGGCTGATATTATTCAAAATGAGTGCACTATTTGGCACAACAATTATTTTCAATATAATAATGACCAAACTCCTTATGTATATAATAAAAAACTTTAATATTTCAGCAATTCTAAAACCTTTATTTGTTTGTATTCAATAATCCTATTATCACACTGTATCTCTCAATTACACAGTAAGACTTCAATTCCTAACAGAAGTCGCAAGCCTAGGTTATAGGGGTGTAATGGTATCCGTATTCGTCCCGAACCGTCACGGTTCGGACGTCACGGTTCGGCACATGCAGTCACACGACGAATACGCCTTTTTTTATGAGTGGGAAAAAAGGCCGTCACTGACTCAGGGCAGTATCCATTACACTATATATAATCCAGTAGGCGGTATTGCTTGTTTGCCAGCCGCCCTTAAACAACAAATGAAGAACAAGAAGAAAACACAACAAAACGAACAAAATACAAGAAGAAAAAAAGTTAGTATGGTGATTTCAGATAACACACAGGAGCTAGAAGACCCACCTGCTTCTTTTAAATCAGCTGTGTGGGAACATTTTGGGTTCCCTGTGGACTACAATAACGATGGAGTGCGAGTGGTGGATCAGACGAGGACGGTGTGTTGGCGTTGTTCGACAGCGGTGCGGTATGCTAATGGTAACACACGCCAAACATGCTACATCATATCAGAAGGCATCACCCAGATTTGCCAATCACCGGAGCCCGGCAAAAGACAAGAGTAGTTCAACAGCTTATCCCCGCTGTTTTTTAGAAGCCAATTGACATGAAAGCCGAGAGACCAAAATAAACAACGGAAGCTATTGGCATTTATATTTCAACGGCAATGCACCCTGGAAACACTTTCTTATTATTTATTTTGTAATATTTTCAAGACATTCTTTTTTGTTTTACAGCTTGATGAAACCTTTTTGTTTGACATTAGCCATTATAGATAATATGGCCATCTGAGTGTGTGTGGTACTGTTTGTGTTTTGTTTTTAACTGTGTAATACAGTTAATTATTCAAAATGTTAGAGTTCCTTATTTTTTTAATTACACTTGCACTACTGTTCAAAAATAAATAACAACAAACCTGGAATTATGCATTTGGGACTTTTTTTTGCTTTTTCTTGTTGTACCGAACACGTACCGAACCGTGACCCCCAAACCGAGGTACGTACCGAACCGTGAATTATGTGAACCATACACCCCTACTAGGTTAAGTTAATAGAGGTATTGAAAAAATATTAGACTGCCAATAACAAGGACATAAATGATCCCAGTAAACACCAGTGCTGGTAACTCTGCCTTGTAGGCCTGTAAAGTGTGCAAGTCTCATTACAATGAAACAACCCGAAGCTATACAATGCAAACAGATCTTTAAACAGATCAATATGAAACATTAATACCATCTCTGCACTACACTATATTAACTCTTATTTAGCATTTCTAGCATCTCTTTCCTGTTTCTGGCATGCATGTTCCTGTCTGCTTAATAAAGTCCTGTGCCACATAAATGTCCTCTTCCTTCCTCCTGACAGATATTCACATTAGCAGCTGTCTTAAGGGCTGAGATGTTCCATTAACAGCTTTTATCTTCAGGGACATTCAGTATATTTTAAGTTTGTAAATAAGAACATTTTAACAATTTTCTTTGAATTTCCGACCAGTAGAGTAGCAGGAAAAAAATGTGGTGAACCTGTGAAGGTTACACAAAAACACACCTTCTTGTGTTGATAATAATACAGGTCAAACATTCAATGAGAGCATCTTCCTTTATGCTAAGTAAAACGCTACAGCCAGTAGCTGGTTAGCTTATCCTAGCATTTAAACTACAGACATGTTAAAACTGTTAGCTTTTGTTATCTGCCTTACCAAAGACTTCTCACATTATGTAAACGTAAGGAAATCGGAACCAGCTGGTAACGCCCACCAAAATCCAAACTTGTTCTCAAAAAATGCCTAAAGTTAATTAATAATGAAAAATGTTCTATCGCCGTAGTGTGAACATCAAGATAACTTCAGTATTTTAAGTGTGAAGACCTTTTTGTCATTAGAGCATGGCAAAAAATGTGCAGCTTTTTAATAAAATAGGTTTTCCTTCAGGGCCAGTTTACTAACTGAAGCCTTTAAATGTATTCCACATATGTAAACACACCCACTCATAGATGCACAATTTGCATCTGTAAGAGGTGCAGAGCATGCGCTAAATACTACTGACACAGCGTTTGCATCACCGTCTAATGGAATCGTCATGTTTATGGTGAGATATGCATAATACATTCATCTTTACATAGATGCTGCTTTTTCAGTTTAGTGTTAGGCTTCTGGCTTCTGGGTTGGACAGGCAGTGGGGGAGAGACTGTGACAAAGGCTGGTACAACGGTGAAAAAGAGACGGGACACATCAGAGAAAAAACAAGAGGAAGCTATATTAGTTCTCTCTTTTTTAGCTCATTACAATTCAATGTGCGTTACTGGCATGCATGTAAAGAACAATATCATCAAAGCAACCAGATGAAAGAATGTGTTAACATAAATTCCCTTTCGGCTCTTGGATGCGTCAGTCTGTTTGTTTCTGTTCCTTTTTGATCGAGGATTTGGACTGTTTGAATAAAGATATTTCATCAGTGTATTTCATGCATGTGGAGGTTTACCACTTAATTCAAAAACATGCTTATTTCCCACT
The DNA here is from genome assembly GCA_943591055.1 of Gobionotothen gibberifrons. NCBI lineage: Eukaryota > Metazoa > Chordata > Actinopteri > Perciformes > Nototheniidae > Gobionotothen > Gobionotothen gibberifrons. Next base: position 863,787 of record CALSBZ010044507.1, on the reverse strand, counting down.
ACTTGTATTACTAACAAGTAGAGCTAAGACAAATTCATTGTTTAGCGACTGTGGCTATGAGGTAGAATCCAATCCGTAGGTCAGTGGTTTGATTCCCAGCCCCTGCAGTCAAGATGAAATTATATCCTTGGGAAACTTTTTTAGAGACTTTTTGGTCCCAGTGGTATGTCCAACAGTGTTTGAATGTGTGTGAATGTTAGTCTACCTGAGCAGGAGGCCCCTTGTATGGCAGCCCCTGACTTTGTATGAATGTGTGTGAGTGGGTCATTGCTGACCTGTATATTTAAAAGTGCCCTGATGGGTCATATAGGACTGGAAACGTACTATATAAATGCAGTTAACTTACCATTTACCAATTTTTGCAATTCTTTATTAGCTTTAAGACTTGTGACTTGTCCACTAAAATACAAGATTTTAAATGATTGGCCGTCGGACGGATGCCAATGTGGCAATAGGGAGTATTTTGAGAGTTACCCGGGCTAATACTTCTTCTTCAGTGCAGCAGTGGTTGTTTTCACTCCAACTAGAAACTTGAGAAACTGGAAACCAGTGTGCTATACAAAAACATTTTTTCGGTTGCTAGCGGATCTTGGAACTAAACGGTGCAAAAATCATATTGTCACGGTTTAAATTATAATGGAAACAGCGTCTGCATCTCAGGCTAGTTTATAATATTGTGTGTTTTTATTAAATGCAGCAGTAATTTGTTCCATTGATAATTTGAACACTTCACAACTGTTAACAGTACGATTTAGATGGGCACCACCCTGCATATCACACTCATTAATACCTCTACATGATGAACAACTGAGTCAGAGTTGTTTTATTTGAATTTGATTGTATTATGTGTCCTCAGTTTGAATGGATGGGTTTATTTCAGAAGTTCATGAGTCCATGCCATTAAAAATACGTTTTTTCTTACGTCTTTCTAAATTTGAATATATTGTAGTAGATTTAACCATTAATTGCTTCGACAAATGTAATACTGGTTATGGTTTGGGGGACAAATAAGTCAAATGTGAGGGGTTCATAAAATGCTGGATGATTTGTGTGTGTGAGAGAGAGACACACAGAGAGAGAGAGAGAGCCACAGGAGCATACAAGGAAAGGTAACCAAATCACTGGAGGAGAAAACAACATGCTGCAGGCTGGAGATGGATTGATGAGGAGGAGAGACACAGAGAGATGGATGGAGGGATAAAAGGCTTTCCAGGCCTCAAGTTCAATGTTCAGTGGTCCTGGTTAGGTCAATGACTGAAAAACTCCTCCTGCATGACACACACAAACAAACACAGATACACACACACACACACACACACACACACACACACACACACACACACACACACACACACACACAGAACTGATCGAATAAGTGGTCGATGCACGCAGGTCCTGTGCATGTGTGGGAGAAAAAGAAAGAGAGATCAATGAGGTCCTTTGCGTCTGGAGGTGATCTTGGGAGAATACACACAGCAAGGGCAGCACACACACTCTCGCAATCTCACACACTGACACACAAAAAACAATTACCATCACCTTGAGCAGATTTTGGGACTTCAAATACAAAACAGTTTTTTAAACACATTGCGTCAAACACATCACAAGAAACAAGTAACTTCAAGGATGGATGTAACATGTTATCTATATCCTCCAGCAATGCTCCATTACAAACACGACACATTTTCCACAGAGCCTACCTGTCTTTTAAGTTTGTGCTTTAGTTCTGTTCTTGCACACCTGATCCAACTAAGAGCCATGATTGCATTAGGTGTGCTAACCTGGTGGAAACATTTGGCTTTATGACACTGTCACAAAAAAAACATTTTATTATGTATTATTATTATGTGGAGTCGAGACTCTGGGTACCTGATAATTGTAATTCCAATATTGACTTGCCTGTGTTAACCACTCTTCAGTAATCCTCTGAGGAAAATGAGTGGCTCTTAGGCTCCTGAATGCTAGCCGCTATGTGTGCCTGCTAGCTTGTGTGTCTTTTGTTTGATCCTGGGCAAGTTTGATGTCAATGTTCTTTTTTTTATCAGAGTCTGTTGAAAAAAAACAATGCTTGCTACGACTGACACAAAAGAGCAGTACAAATTGTGACCTGCAATTCCAAAACCAATAGCATAACTGAAAATGCTAAAACAATGTAGGACTAACAGGAACTGAAGAGTAGGGACATCATTATTTGTGGTTATCCTTTTCAAATGAGACAATCAATTAGTCCAGTAAAAGAACACATTCAAAATGTAGACAATGTTGTGTTTTTAATCTCTTCAGGAACTCAACATACTGCATGAAAGTGTCCATGTCGATGACTGTGGATGAGAACGATGAGGGGAAATGCTTCAGCAGCAAAATCCGACACGTGGAGAAAGCCGAAATAACCCACAACAAAATGATCATCTGTCCTGATATAGGGGACTATTTGGCTCCATACAAGCAGCCACAGATGACGTGGTATAAGGTAAGACACAGAAAAAGACTCAAGACATATTTTATTCTTCTGTAGTCTGTTCCACTTCATCAGCATGTGTCTCTTCTCAGGAGTGTGAACGGGTTGAATGGAGAAGCTCCATCATTGTTAACACTACACACGTCTGGATTCCTGAGGTGGAGGAGGGTGACGGGGGAAATTACACCTGTGAGTTACAGTATGGCTCCAGACATGTGCGACGAACGACTCAACTCAAAGTCACAGGTAGGACACGGTGCATGGATGTATGGATGAATGCTCCCATAACTTGAGCAATATCATGTGGCGTCTTTCTGCATGGATTGGTGGATGGATCCTTGAAAAATAGAATGAGAAATGAAAGAGTTTAGGACAGAAAACAATTGAGAGAGGAAGCATTGGCCCTAAGGATTGGAATTAGACATGGAATCCATCCATCCATCTTCTCCCGCTTATCCGTGGTCGGGTCGCGGAGGTAGCAGTTCCAGCAGAGAGCCCCAAACTTTCCTTTCCCTGGCCACATCATAGACATGGAATGATATTGATTAATCCTCAGGAAAGCCTTCACCTGGACCTAAACACAGCAAGGGGAATCTAACCAGAGGGCCTGAGGCTGCAGTCCTGCTCATAGAGGGTCAGGAGTTCACAGATGTATCTTGGGCCTAGGCCTAATGTACCCTTTAATGCAGGGGTTCCCAACCTTTTTTCCCAAGGGCCCCCTCAAATGACTCCTGTTGGAATATGCGCCCCCCCCCCGTGTGTGTGAGTGTGTGTGTGGGGGGGGGGGGGCAACAGCGGTAATTACAATTTTAAAGTCTCAAAAATGCTACAACTACTGTCACAAACTGGATGAATGTGACGTATTTTGTTAAAGGGGGATGAAAGCGTAATTAAGGAGCACTATTGGAGTGACTTTGATGGTTATTGGACTCAGGATTAATTCATTTGGATTCCCACTGTATGAAGAAATTAAAGGACGGCGCAAGTGGAAACAATTCACAAAGGGATTAAACTGTTTAAAACACATGCTCAAAGTAAGCCGAATTTTGCCGATGTGTTTATGTGGATTCAAAAGTCGTAAATAATCTACAAAATGGGGGAGACCGATCTGATCGGAGCAACTGTGACAAATAATCCAACTGAAACCGGCATGGACAATGACTATGTTTTAAAAATGCGCTTATCCAGAAAAGCCTGGTTTGGACACTTTACGGGCAGAAGAAACATTTCTATTAAAGAAACAATTATACATTTCTGTCTTTTTATGCCTTTACTAACTTGAATTTGTATTCAAATGAATTAATAAATTATGTTTTATATTCCCAGGTTGGGAACCACTGCTTTAATGTATGATTATTACAATTTTGAAACCAATTCTAAAAGCTAGTGAAGGGAGGCAAACATTGAATTATTGTGGGCAAGCTTGCTTGCTTGTTAAGCTTATTGCTGCAATGTGCAGTTATTACAATAAAGAGAAGGAGATCTCTGGCGTGAACCTGAATATATCAAATGTGATTGAATGGCATAAAATAAAGGCATGGTAAAGTTGCCTTATGAAGTGACAAAGAGGAGGTCACTGATTCATATTGGTTGCCATTTCTTGTCAATAAAATGAAGGAACATCAGACATTCAGCACTACATCTGATCAAGGCTGTTTGGGATTTCCCACTGATGTTATTGGTAAATAAGTTTGGTGGTGTTCAATTTATTTTTGCTAGAGATGTTGCTGAGAGTAAACAAAACACAGTGGTCTTCCAATTGAGCCATGTGGCACACCACACATAAAAAAGGAAAACAACAAGATATTATAAGATTCATAAGGATGAAATGGAATGGCTACAGAGAATACAGATATGATTGGATGGGGCCTCTGTAATACTGTTTGACAGTGCAAACATGTACATTGTAAAAGTATGGGGTGTCTATTGGATCATCCAGACTCAGAGAGTATAAGCAAAGGTGGAAAGAGTACTTAGATCTTGTACTTAAGTAAAAGTAAAAATACCACAGTGTAGAAATACTCAGTTTGACCCTGCTTTCAACATGTTATTTAAGTAAAAGTACAACAGTACTAGCATCAAAATGATATTTAAAGGGGACCTATCATGCACTTTTGTACGTCTTTTATACATGAATATGTGTCCCCGGTGTCTCAGGGAATTCACCAAGTGTCAGAAAACACAACCCTCTCTCTTTTCCTCCATACCCAAATCTCAAAAAACGGGGCTGCAACGGAGCTGATTATTATTTGAATTTTTCTGACTTCAGAAAAGGGGTGCTCCGCCTATATGGGCAACTCTCCACCTATCAGGGGAATGAGAGACTGCTCAAAAGCGCTGGAGACGCTGTAGTACATATGCCAGGGCTGTAAGTGGCGCGGTAGTCTGCCACAAAAGCTGAATCAGCCCTTGCAAAAACAGGGCTGGAAAAGAGCAAATAGAGTGAAATGAGGCATATAGGTATGGCCCTACAATATATGTTTCAAATATAGCATGATAGGTCCACTTTAGTGTAAAATAAGAACTCATTATGCAGAACGGTTACTTTCAGAATAATAGATGTATAACGATAATATGTTAAAGGTAAAACTAAACATGTTGATTATATTTGATATACATCATGTCTTGCTACTGTCCTTCGTGGGAATTTTTGGTTCTCTGTAAATATTATTAATATGGTCTGGATGTACTCTATAGGAAAAGTACCCTGAGATAACTTCTGTTATGATTCGGCACTATATAAATAAATTGAATAAAATGTATATACGTGCATTATACCCCTAAGAGTACTTTCGGGTAAACTGACAAATCAAAGAGAGTGGGCTCAAACCAAATGCAGGAATATGTACTTTGTCCGCTTTTAATATGCAATGGATCTCTCAGTGACTCCAGAGCATCCATTATTTTTGACAGATGCCCAGACTCAGCAGTACATCATTCATCATTACTACAGCACTTTTAAAGTTTCATTTTTGCACAATACAACTCTACTCTATAACAGCGGAGTGCTTTTATATTCTTGGCACCATTTTGGGTATTCGCTCTATTTGCTTTAACCCCAGATTAAACATACATTGTGTCAAGCTGCAGTAGCTTTGGTGACTCAACTTTAACTCGGCAGTTCCATCAGCACTTTTTCACTGTGTCAGAGTGTGTGTGGGAGAGGGGGGGCTGCTTTCTCTGAGTGTGAGCTTGTGTTTTTTTTATTGTGCCATGTGCAATATGCATTTTGATATGAACAACAATGACAACATAGAGTTTCTACATAGAAAATGTGTGTTATTCCAGTATTTCCTACATATTGTAATGTGATGTGGTAGGTTGTATAGTGTGAAAACAGATACGTCTTGAACAATATCCACTTGCATTAAGGTCACTTAATTAATTAATTACATTTTAATACCCAGAACCAAACTCTTTCATCTTGCACTTTGTGATCTGGTTCAGATATATACGGAAACCTTTTGTTGTCGATGCAAACTTAATTTGTCAAGGAATTATTCAGAAGCACTTCCCCCTCAGATCCCTTCATCTACTTTCCTGTGGAGGAAGATAAGATGGGAAATGTTCAATAATGTTAAGTCAACAGATATTACTGCACAAAGGTTTACAGTACTATAGGTTTTGTTAAAATGCTTCATTCAAGGGTACAATGTTATTTTGTTACAACCAAAGAATGACATTCTGGCAAAAAAACATAGGTTGTTGAGATATATACGGAAGCTGGTGTAAAAATGCAGCTGTAATTATTTTCTCTATATTTTTGTTGACTAGTTTTGACTTAATTCCCCCAAAAACTATTTATATTGTCATAAGGATTATTTGTAATATCATATTTACAATGTTGTTCCTCAAACTTACGATTGCCTAACTGGTCAGGGTATAATTTTGTGGTGAACCTTCAAGTTACTCGTTGTTAAGTGAAACTTAATTTGAACAAAGAATATTTCAAACATTACTGCATCTTTGATATATTTCGAAATGATGACGAAAATTCAAGTACCTTCCACTTGTCGCTTCTTAAATGTTCAGATGCCTGATCTCTGTGGGTGCCTCGCCATCTGCCCCTCTATAGCCCCTTTCACACCAACGCGATTCCAGGGCCGGTTCGGAGCTGGAGCTTGAAAGCACCGGTTTTTCCTGTTCACAACATTCCTCTAAGCTCCGGAATCCGGTTCGTTTCAAGAACCAAAAAGTTGTCGGTCTAGAAAGCAAGCATACGTCACGCACGCTTACGTCGGAGGCGGGGGCAGGGGCAGGGGCATCAGTTTTAATGTTATACCATAGTAATTAATGCTGCAATCTGGGTATTTTGAGATTGACGCATGCAGAGGCTAACAACAGCTAGCTCTAACACCATCGAATAGGACGTATATTTACCTTCTTTCTCCTACGGAATCGTCGTTGAAGTTTATTATGATGATTGTAAAGAACTTTTGAATGTAGCATGTAACGACTGTAAAGTTGGTAGTAAAGTCGTCCCATTTCTTCCATTTCGTTTCGACAGAGCAAAACCAAAACGAGTAGCGCTTCAATACAATCGGTCATTGTTGTTGTTGTCAATGTGAGTGGGTTCCGCGTGGTTTGGCTTTATGAAGCAGGCACACAAACGGTTACCTCATGACGCAAACAATGACGCAATGACGCAGCACCAGTCGGGCTCTGAGCGGTGTGAACAGAGCGGGAGCTGAACCGAAGAACCGGTTCTGAACCAGAAAAGCTCTAGCATGGAGCTAGAACGGGAAAAGCCTTGGTGTGAAAGGGGCATTAGATACTTTGATTGTGACTCAGAAACCTTTTTCGCTTTAAACCATTCTGTTTTCAAATGGGGTTGCAGTGTTTCCCCTAGGTTTACTGCGTTGGCAGGGTTCTGCTCTTCTGGAGCAGAGAGAGGAGCTGTGGATTCTTGTTATTGTTATCGTACAGTAACAAAGTATTTGTACATTAAAAAGTAATAAAGTACAGTGTTACTTTTATTCAAACTGTATTCCCTTCTTATCATGTAGCCTACACTTCTTCCTTTCATTGATACATTTAAATCACCTGACTACAGCATATAACATACCTGCTGCAACCCTGTGCTGCTGCTGCTTCTCTCTGCCTCATCCTCTATTGCTGGAGGCAGCTCCACCTCATCTGATCTCTGATATAAAAGCAATCGTGTTATCATCATATTGAGCTATTGGTGTGAGTCTAACATTAAACAAGCAGTCTGCTTGTCATACATTGCTGACGATACATTTTAAGAGGCAATTTGTTGATTCACTGCCGCTAAATGCCGGTAGCATCAAGCTAGCAAATCCTGCATTAGCCTCACATCAACAGGTGTAGACAGAACATCCAATTATCCTGAGCTAATTTACTGAATAAACCAACTCACATCTCCTGTCTTTTTTTTCACCCAACTTCTTCTTCTCTTCTGCTGGCGTTTCATTGTTGTTTTCTGTCAAATTCAATACTCTAGTTCAAAACCGCGGTACCTGTCACCATCTGTGAGATATTTTTAGAATGTGCACGCTACGTTCGTTATCGCGTTCACGCGCGTCCACCTTGGCAGGCTGTGTGTGTCCTTCTCCCGTGACGATAACGGCGGAGCCCCGCCCTTCAGAAACAGAGCGGAGGGAGAATGTGAATACGTAAAGCAGTGGACACTGAAACATGCACATACATTGGATAAATAACATAGGCGTTTAGTTTATTTAATAAAAGAGCACATGTTCAATGTGAAAAGTGACCGTAGATAGATTACTTCAGTTGCAATTTGGTGCTATATATATATATTTTTTAAATAAAATAAAAACACCTTGAATTTCAGGCAGGCGCGGGGCTCCGTTGGCAGCGCCCCGCCAAGACAATGGTAGGAAGCCACCATATCGCTCTGACTCTTATTACTTCAATCTCTCAACTCCTCTCTATTTTTGTCCACATTTAGATCTATGACTCCGCTGTCTGCCTGTTTTCTCTGCGTTTCTACACAAACAGCTAAGAGCCAAATCTCTGATCATTCCAAGCCAATGCTCATGACCAACGGCAAGATGTGTGTCTCTGTGCATGCAAAAAAATACAAATGTGTGCATGTGGTGTTAGATTTGCTACATCATGGTTTGCAGTTAAGAATCCATCTCATATCGTGGGAACAAGGATTTCTTCGACGTTAGCTCAGTATTTCTGACAGCACTCTTCCACTGTAAAGGATTTTCAGTGAAACAAGCCCTTAAGACATCTGTCAGTGTGTGCCAGGCCTTTGCTAAACATCTCCATCCTTGATACTGTAGCTAGGTCTGTGTCCCCTTGGCAGCAGGCTTTATCGCCGTGCTCTCAACAATAAATGGAGATTAAAGCAAAGACACAGGAAGAGCCCGCAGATCAGCTGCCGGCTATGATTCCAGAAAAATACACTTAGCTGAAAAGAAGTGCTGGAAATAGACCAGAAGTCGGCTGTGAGATTAAAGAAAAGCCAGCAATGGGGGAAAGATGTTCTAAATATCTCAATGTGCTTTATTCAGAGCTTATTACTGTTAGTTTCTTAAACATGCAAAGCTTTTAATTAACCGATGCCCCCGAGGGGAAGTGTTCACTTTGTAAAGCTGGGATAAAGCACTTGTGTTAACAACGCTGTTCTTACTGTCAACTCCTAGCCCTGGGATGTTGTTGTGTCTTGGCTAACTTTCCAACATCTAGGGTCACGGTGCTTCAGTGCTTGTCTTGAGTTACTGAAGGCTTTGCTCTTGGATGAATTATCAAACAATCAAGTACAATTAGTCATAATACAAAGATTACAAATTACATTTGGATGCTAAGAAAAGTTGGAGAAATGAAGATGGACAGCACTCCAGAAATGTTGAGGACTGTTGGAAATGGTGCTCCAGCGGTTGTGTTTCAATAAAAACAAAATTTAAATAACACGTATTACAGCATTTTATATTTTGAAAGTGCCAACTAAAAAGTACACTATGCTCCAGATTTGTCTCCCTTTCACCTATCAATGGACTAAGTACGTACAGTCTCTCTAAGAGTCGAAATTGCGGCAAAAGCCAGGATTATATTCAAGTTGTAACATGCCTAACTTTAGTGTACTGTATCATAACAATTGGGTGTTGTAATGCTCTGCAGAAGTCCCGGTTCAAATCGAGATGATACGTCTCTATCAATGGCATTTTTTAAGACCCAGAAAAGCCAACATTTGGGCTGTAACAGACTAGCTAATGTTTATTTATAGCCTAGTGCAGTGCTTCTCAAACTTTTTTCAGTAATGTACCCCCTTTGAAACATTTTCTTAGCCAAGTACCCCCTGACCGACTCCGAACATTTTTGATCGAAAAAGCCTATATAAATAATTACAGTTTGTCGGTTCCATCAGTGTGGGATTTATTAACTCCTTCATCCATGAATTACAACAAACAAAGAACATAACGACATTTTTTTAAAACAGATTTTTAAGTAATAATTATATGTTTAACGAACCAATGAACACAATTATATATTATGCAAAAACTATAAAATACAATACACATATATTATAATTAGGGCTGTCAAGTTAACGCGTTAATAACGCGTTAACGCAAAAAAGAATTAACGCCACTAATTATTTTAGTGACATCACGCACTCTAGTTAATGTTAAAATCTGAAGAAAGCCTCTTTACCAAGGTCTGAACAATGTTTAATATCTCTAAAAGTAAGAATCAGATTTAAAAGTTGTGTTACACAAATAATGTCAGAAAGATGTGTAACATTTTGAAGTTGGAATGAGGTTTCTGAGTGAAAGTATAAAGGAACAGATAGCAGTTGAAGTCGCATGAAGATTGTTCAAGTCTGAAGATATTCTCCATTGACTTCAATGGTTAAAAATGTGATGAATTATGGGATGTATCTCTAGAATTATGAAAGTTATGAATGATAAAAGTAATAGCACTCGATTCCCGACCGAGCTGAACTTTTTTGATATTTGAACGGAGTTTCAGCGATGTTCAATGCAGGAGGAGAAGACCGGCAAAAATGTAATTTTAATTTACATTAAAGTATTTCGTGAGGCCTTCTAAAATGTTTTTAAATATAACTACGGTTCTAGTTGAACAGTTTGTAAATTAACATGAACCGAAGCTGTTGCCTGGCAACGCAATCGCACAACGTCACGTCCGTTAATTCCACAAACACACACATGGATTAACATCGATTTAATACATTAATGTAGCCTTTGTTTCTGCTAAAAGTGGTGTCGACCAACAAGAAAATCGGTGAAATTGAGTGTGACTATTACAAAATAAATCATTTTTATATTAATATTGACAATAACAACCGACCGTCGGGGTAGCATTTGCTTGGCATTTCCGGGTTTTTCTCCACTGGTTGGGCCATGTTAACAATACTGTGTAACTGTCACGTTTGAAGGGACGAAATCGTGACATTTTCACGTCTCCCAGCATGGTAAATCGTCACATGTTCACGTCTTGCCGTGATACCGGGTTGCACCTGTTAGCCTGTTCCACAATTCTTCGTTTTCCGAGGCTAGGAAGGATTCTTGCCACGCTTCTGAAGCAAGTGACTCGGAAGACATGTGCTACCAAGCAAGCGTCCTCGACATTGAGAAACACCCACAGTCCCAGTCTGTTCTTGCATCAAAGATGGCGGAAAAGGCTTTCAACTCAGTAAGTCGTCAGAAAGTAATTTCTTACAGCGAAACCCATCACACAAACAGCTAGAAACTCCTCTAGGTTAAACTATGCTGACAAAACACTTCAAGGGTTGAAAAGCACACTTTAAACAGACTTGAAAAACGTACTAGCAACATTATATCTACAATAATGTGTGAGGAAGAGCCAATCCTCTTAAAGTTGAAAAGTCTAGACCCATGTGATGTGGAACCAGTGGTCGCGTTAACCGAATATTTTCCGTCTATGATGGCATTTTTATAACAATGACGGAAAAATCTTTAAGTCATTTTGACAGATTAGAACAAACTCGGAACAACACCACAGTTTTTCCCCCCTGCGAGCCTCCGGTATTGAAATGTCTGCGTTTTCGCTTTAGGCTGCGCACTCCTGCGAGGTGCATGCATATCTCGGCGGGCATGCTGGTGCTAACAGTTCACAAGCGTACTCTTACCCCCCCCAGTTCACGAGTATTTTGCTGGTCCATCCTAATGCGCCCAGAGACATACTGTATTGGTCTACGCTTGTTTATACTGCCCCTCGAAATCAGAATCAAGATATCTTAAGAAATCATAATTAAGACACTGTAGGCTACATCACAAAACAATTAAAGTGCAATTAAATATTTACCATGTTTAATCAAGCTCAAAGAAATTCATTCGACCCCAATAAAACACTACTACAGTCCTACTTTCCAAAGATTCTAAGGTTTAATGTCATATCAAATACACAACTACAGTGTAGTTACAGGTTCCTCAACAATGCAATTACAAGACATAAAAAAACATCAAGAAAACGTAACAATAAAAATAGTGAAAGCTAAAGCGTAGCCATGCAGTAATCTATATTACATAAGGGAAGGCTTGTATCACATGCTTTGTGAAACCTTCACCATCATTATTAACCAGTCAAAATGTATCTTCTAAATATAATTTGTTTTGTTATAAAGAATTGTTCTATTACATTGCATTTCTGTATTTTAAATGAGTATGTGTGTGTTCACATTAACATGCAGTTGTTTGTAATGCTATGTGATCTCTCTGGTGATCACTGAGTGCAGGGTCATATAGTATCACTGCACTTGGGGGGAATAGCCCCGGAATAGATCCCACAGCGAGACACACAAAAATACTTCCACACACATAAACAAATGAGGCACACGCAAGCTCCGCTGGCCAGAATAGATCTGATCAGGTCAGAGCAGAGCAGGGATAACTCAGGGTCGGTGGAAGAGAGGCAGAGATGCAGGAAGGAACATAAAAAGAAAAAAAGAAAAATTGAACTTTAAAAAATACAGTAAATTGCTTGAGTATCGCCTCAAAGTGTGACTATAGACTCTCTATTGTTATATCTCAAGTTTCAACGTGAAGCTGTAGGGAGCAATACACTTTAAAATTGAGATAAAATGAAGATGTAAATTAAGACTAAACTGATATATAAATAGTCTAGACGCCAAAGCAACTTACAAACACTATAATACACGTATCTTGTCCAAGAACACCTCGACATGTTGCTGGCAGGGGCTTTGGATGGAACCACTGACCCTGCTCTGATTGGTTTGCTGGCCGGCTTTGTTGTGATTGATCAACCACTCAGAGATGTGCAAAGATGTTTTGCCCCTGAAGCGTGACTGTTACATAGTGATGTCATTATGTTACGGAAGTAAACAAAGGACTCAAATGGAGGCGGGAAGGGGGGGGGGGGAAGTGTGGGAGAGAAACTCCCTCTGAAGGGAACACAGGGATTTCAGACGTTGCAGTTTACATGCACAAAGTAGTACTTACTAAAGTAAAGAAAAAAAAAAAAAGCATGCAGGCCCTCTTTAAAAACATTGAAACAAAAAAAATCTGAATCTCCATAAAACCAAGGAGTGATCTCTGCACTTCAACCCAGTTTTCCATCATAATCCGAGGAATTAATGTTGCTCTCTGTTAGGATCAAACGATAGATTATTGGAGAAAGACCTTTTTTCTTAATGGTTCTGCAGACAGAGAGAGGGAGAGCAAGAGAAAGACGGACTGAACTCGTGTTTTTTTTTAACCGTCATGTCCCAGAGTGAAGAGCTCCATCAGCCCCGAGCTGCCTTCAGGAGCAATCTGCTACCTACCACACCAAAACTCTTTGTGTGTGTGTGTGTGTGTGTGTGTGTGTGTGTGTGTGTGTGTGTGTTTGCCCGCAAGCCTTTACGTACAAACAAGACTAGTAGTATTATGATGTATCTGAGACTATGTCTGTGCTATTATCTTTAAGTGTGTAATACAGGGAGAACATCTAAATGTGTGTACAGCTGGTTCCAAATATGAAAAAATAAAACCAAGGAATATACTAAAGGCATGTCAAGTTTATTTGTGTACTGACAGTCATTTAAACTTAATAACCATTTTGACTCTATAATTGCAATATAAGTAGGAACGAAGTGGAAGCAAATCACAGACATTATGCAAGTAATGTTCAATTTGGATCATACCTGGAAGTAAATGTCATGTGAAAGTGTAAAGAAAAAAACTGTACATATCTATCACTGTATACTACAGTGAATATCTATTTTCTCTTCTATCCGGTTTCACTTGTAAATATGAACTAAATAAATAACATCCTAGTGGTTTGCACCACTTTGACCTCCAAACTTGTATAATGTAATTGTTAATGCATCCTGATACATCCAGACAAGCCCTTTACTGTACCTACTTGGGATATGCTAGTTATTTTAGCACAAATTCAAATACACATTTGAAATATAATCAAGTAATTAAATTACCGTTATCCGTTAACATGTACAGGTACACTACCATTACGGTATAATGCTTCAGACTGGGCACACTGCTCCTTTCTCCATTCAATTAAACTGTTGCAGCTTTAAGCCTGTTTGGTTAGATTTGAGCGGGATAGCTCTCAAGCTTGAGGGACATTTCAAGCTCTCAAGCTTGAGGGACATTTCAGGCAATGTCATGTCCTCTATCGCCGCCTTTCAACACTTTATCTCCAGTAAAGAAACTCTGGTACTTTACATACTTGATGTAAGTTCCCTTACGAACGTTACAATTAAAAGAAGTGAACGTGTTGACTTGTAGGTTTGACCCATCCAACCCTCCATACCCCCTCTTCTTTGTCGCTCTATGTACTTCCTGTATATCTCCTTCCAGAACTACTAATACCACTCCCAACAATTTTGAACCTACCTATAGTGATCCAGTTTACCAATAAATTATAAATGCGTTAGAGTAAGCCTCAAATCTATGCTCCCAATAGCAACTGACAACAGCCATTTCATCTGTACCATTAAAACGCTCAAAATGAACCACTTACATCTTCCTCTGACTTGTCTTTGCCTCAAATTACACCTTCTAGAGTGACTAAGCATATCTTTTCGAGTTTTGCCCCAGTTTTACCAGCTCTGAAATGACACTGACATTATGAACACACCCTCACAATGAGCTCTGTTACCTGACAGTCTTTCTCTTAGCTAAATCTCTGAGCTAATCCAGTTAGCAGCCATTTTGGACTTCATGGACTAATCCTCTTCCTCTGCATATTTTGTCTTGGAGATAACCCTTCCTCTCTCTCTCTCTCTCTCTCTCTCTCTCTCTCTCTCTCTCTCTC
>CALSBZ010044507.1:816707-834383 GCA_943591055.1 Gobionotothen gibberifrons | reverse complement strand
TCTAGCTGAGGAGAGCAGGCTGCGGTAACCAAATCAAATCAAATCAAGTTTTATTTATATAGCACATTTATAAACGATTTTTGATCGAGCCAAAGTGCTGTACATATAATAAAAATAGCCTACAGTAGGGACACTTTACAGCAAATACAACAGCACAGATTATTCAGAATATCAATATGAGAAAAACGACACCCTCTATCCTTAGAACGTAACGTTACATATCAGGCAAAAAAAAGGTTATCAATACTACACAGCCCAAGTTGGTTTTGAATGTTTATTTGAAATATTTAGTGTATTCATCTATCATGTTTGTCGACGAACGAAATACAGTACCTAATTACCTAGCTACGCTAGACAGCGTCTGCTAAATGAGTAAATATAAATGCTATGCTACCTAGCGTTTGTTTCTGTTATTATCGGTGACACATTGGGACACACAGGGGAGAGCAACAAACAGTTCAGCTATGCTGCATACAGACAATTTGTTGTGTGGCAATATGGAGCCCTGGGACAGGGTCACAGAGTGATTATTCCCAGTTGCTGTGTCTAGAAGATACGCGACCGGTACCCAGATCCACATATAAGCTCACAACAGTGAGTGTGTGTGTGTGTACGAGATTGAAGGCCAACCAGTTTCAAAGCACTTAGAATATGCATTGCTATCAGGATATTAAGAGCATTCCATGGAATATAACAACAAGTGTATCTCGAGCCGGTTTCTCAAACTTACCTACCCCTCCTTTAACTGCATTCTCAACTATATACCAAGGAAATGTATTTTATATCTAGTTATGGACAACTTTTTAAACATGCGGTTAAGGTTGTAAAATGGAACAAAACCAAGACAAAAATGGAACAAATCTAGTTGGTTATGTTAAGTAAAAGATCATGGTTTAGCTCACACAAAGTACATTTGTTTTTTGTCATTTAAGTTACAGATCAATCAATCTCGACCTCCGCAGACTTTCCTGGACTATGATTAGAAGTAAAAAAAAATCAGAATATTGGAGAAAATACTGCTTCCCCAAAAACGAAATTGACCAGCGGTTTTTAAAGTGTGAGACGCCAGAGAGCTTCAGGGGAGCGCAGCGTGAGAGAAAAAAGAACGAGAAAAAGATGAGTAAAGTGACACTTTCGCACTTTTGGCTGTCTGTGGAGACCGAGTTCCCCCAACTCGCCAAAAAGGCTGTAAAAGTGCTCATTCCCTTCACCTCCACCTACCTGTGTGAGTGCAGGTTTTCCGCATTGACTTTGATCAAAATCAAGTACCGGTCAAGCGTTTATTCCTGTGTGCATGAAAGACGCAGACCCATTGTTCCCACTAAAGTAGGGGTGAGTGTAATAAGGAGGCAACGTTGACGTTCAGTTTGTTGCCGGGAGCATATAAGCAGGGCCAACTTGGGGCCCTAAGCGACATTGTGAGATTCCCCCCCCCCCCCCCAACTGACAGGAGTGAACACATTTTTTTTGGAAACAAAGTAGGCTACTTTGCAAATATAATTCCTATTTATTATTATTATCAACACAGTTACTCTTTTATACAGTGAGGTAAATGGTAAATGTGCATGTATGTCGTTCAGTATGCGTTGACAGGTGAATACATCTGCATTTCCTGCCAAATACTAGCCTCAAAAAGATTAAAATATAATTAATGCAAACTACTTCTACTAATAATAATCATAATCAATTCAATAATATAAATACTATATTATTTTATTATAATATAGTTGTAATATAGTCAAGACAAAACATGCTTATTACATGCTCAAAAACTGATATTTCTTAAATCTGTATTCAAAAGTAGTTCCATCTGTCAGCAATGTATCAACAACTACACACACATTTCTATCAGTATTTCTCTGTGTTGTGGTTGACATGATGATGACTGTTAGGAGCTAAGGGGAGAGGCTGAGCAGCACCATGAAATGTGCAAATTGACATGCAAATTAATAAAAGGGGAAAAAATGCTCCATGTTTTTTAGGCTGTACACTTTAACTGTTATGTAAGCCAACTAGACAGACAGTTTATCACTCTTCCTCCTGTACATTAACAGATAAAAGGCATAACATACTTGAATGAATGGTAAATAAAGAATGCTGGAAATAACTGCATCTCCATTAGCCTATATGCTATGCAGAGACTGCTTTCTTCATGTTGTGAATTGCAGCTGATGTTTTAATATGGCAATTGGCAATTTGACTAAATACAACATTCGCAAGTTGTACATTTGACTCATACAATAACAATCTGTGTATCTACCGTCCAATTGTTTTTCTTCATTAAACACGTAAACGGAAGAGCGTCTGAGAGGCCTTTTTGCTTTTTACCTTACTAAATGGTCTAATGGTCATTGGAGCGAGGGGCGGGGCGAAACTCACGGAAGTGATTTCAAAACAAAAGCCCTCGTTTGCTTGGAACGGTGATATTATTATAAACAAGGGGAAACAAGCTGAATTTAGCGATCACAGCGAAAACGGCCAAGACACATATTGAGCCCAGAAAACGAATGTTATTAAGGGCTGTAAATATAATAAGCCTATGTCTAAAATGGTTGTTGTTAGGAGATGTAAACTACAGCGAGTCTGCACTGCGGTCACTCAGCCGTCTCTCGAGTTTATTTTTTCAAATCAGCTGCTTTTTATTATTCCTGCTATATTTGACGAGTGATACAAATATTTGTTACCACAAGTTCTTAAGGAAACTGACTCGGTTCTAGTTTGACTGCTACCAGAAATAAAATGAAGAACTTTTACTGTGTACTTTGTGAGTAATCCTCTGTCAGAGTCCCCTCCTTAGTAGGCCTACATAATGCATGTTTTTCTGCTATCTTTGATGAATGATAAAAATATAATTTTACCATTACTTCTTAATGAAATTGATACTGTTTGACTTTGTATTAGCCTACTGCTTACAATACATTGAAGTACTTTCACTGTGTATTTTTTGAGAAAGCCTCTGTCAAAGTCCCCTGCTGAGAACAAAATCAAGCCACTTCTGCTAAGTTTGATGAGGGAATTCTTTTGTGTTGCCATTAGTTCTTCGTGAGATTGATCCTGTTGGACTCAGTACTAGTAAAACTACCCCCACAAGTACTATGAAGTACTTACTGTGTACTTTTTCAGTACTCAAGTACTGTCAATGTCTCCTCCTGAAAACAAGAATGCATGTTTCTCTGCTATTTTGAATAAGCGTTAAAAAACCTTTCTTCATGAGACTGATATTGTTGGACAGAGTATTTTAAGAGGATGGTAGACTTGATATCAGCAATACTTCCAGTCAGTACTCTGGCAGCAGCATTTTTACCCCTTGGAAAGTCTTTAGAGTCTGGCCTGGATAGCTGGTCACACATATCCTTCAGCACACTGACACACTCGGTCACTCTTGTTGGCCTATTATGATGCTGCTGTCTTTTAATATATGATTATTTCTCATCTCCTAACAATGTTGTGCATTTTAGACAGAGGCTTATTATATGTACAGCCCTTAATAACATACATTTTCTGGGCTCAATATGTGTCTTGGCCGTTTTCGTTGTGATCGCTAATTTCGTGATTAAAAGTGTGATTTTTTTTCGAGTGCTTTTGTTTTGAAATCACTTCCGTGCGTTTCGCCCCGCCCCTCGCTCCAAGGACCATTTGACCATTTAGTAAGGTGAAAAGCAAAAAGCAAAAAGGCCTCTCAGACGCTCTTCCGTTTACGTGTTTCATAAAGAAAAACAATTGGACGGTAGATACACGGATTAATAACCCACCTTCGAGTGATGCTCTAGTTTCTTCATGTTTAGTTTTTTTTCCCTCTTGCTTGCGCCGGACTGAAACTGTCTAATCACCGACATCTCTTCACCTGCACTAGTGGCTGTATCAAAGCCGTGATTGGTCAGATGTCGATTCATTGCAACGGTGTCGGGTTACAGACGTGCTCCCCTTATCACCTCTAACCCCTAGTTTCCACCGGGTCCGTCTGCGGCGGGTTGCGGCTGCGCCGCGGCATCCGCAAGGATCGCGGCCACTCTAGTCAATGGGTGCTATTCCACCAGACGCGCCGCGTTACGGCTCAGAAGCGTCCCAGAAGCGTCTCACCGCTGGGTTCCGCTCGAAATAGGATTGAAGTCTATTTTTCGACGCGACGCAGCCGTAAGGTAATGTCGGGCAGGCAGGAAGTGGAACGTTCAGAGCATATATATATATATATATATATATATATATATATATATATATATATATTAGGCTATATACACACACACAAACTCATTTTGCAGACCCTATCCCTCCGTAGTCGTTCAAGTAGGAGGAGAAATGCCAGCGTTCTCCTCCGGTTTACAGGCACTGATATATATATAGAATAATTATGATGATTTTACCACTAAAATACAGCAACACATCTTTGATTCATGTCGTTTATAACTGGGATATTATAATTATTCTTAACTTTGTCTGTACAAAGTAGCCTGTCCAGGAAATATGCCCAAATCAACAAGAACTGCGAGCCGGCATGCAAGACGCTCCGCTTCCGTAATGCTTCTGAAACGCGCCCGGTAGGGTATGACGCCGGAGGAGGCCGGACCAAAACTGGTGGAATCGAGGGGTTACCCCTAGATGCAATATGGTTGAGACCATTCAGGCTTATTCTAGAGGGGTGCAAGGAATAGTCCAAGTAGTGGGGGAGTTTTATACAATATGTGTAAAACATAAAGATAAAAAGGTTTTAAAAAGTTATTGTTTAATGTTTTAAGGAGATGACGCTACTCAGCCAATCAAATCGCCGCAGTCAGTGAGTCAGCACGATAGATTCAAACACACACACAGAGACGAGACAAGAGGAGAGAAACAGTCGGAGTAATTTCAAATGTCGACAGCAAAACAGAGCATTTCATGACATTTTCTCTCACTGGTCCTCTTTGAAATGCAATTGAATAACCCTGCATTATAGCAACAACAACAACAAATAATAATAATAATAATAATAGCATAATAATTGGGAGGGGGGGCGCAGCTGTTCTTATGTTCTCTGAGGGGAGGCTCACCTTCCTACACTTTGAACACCCTTGTAGTAGACAATGCAATGTCGTTTTATTCAAACATTATTTTATGGCACAGAGCCCTCAGGGGAATCTTTAGAATTGAAGCAGTGCTAATGGCTCGACTCTTTGAATAGCAAACGTCTCAATGTCTTGTTTGTTCCATGTAACACTTTATTACAGTTATGTAAACACACTGCAGCCTTGGGAAACATTTTAGTCTTGTAGTAATATTATTATTTTTGACAGCCAACAGCAGTAATACCTTCAGCTTTTGTTGCCTTTGTTGATACTTCACACATACTTGACCATGTTGACACACCTAATGAAAGCTAAATAGTCTCATCTGATACCTTAATCAGCTCTAAAGGCTGACAAGTATTTGATAGGAGTTTTTGATTATTCACAGATGTTCCCAGATTACAATTATGCTGTAGCAAAAAAAACGTCTCTCTTCGAATACATTTTGGAGAACAGCTAAAGATTTCATTTCTGTATGATTTACTACTCCGCGGTATGTGAAATGAAAACAGACAGAAAGAAGAGAGACTGATAAGAAAAGAGAGACAGAGCGGGGACAATATTAAATGTGACACAGGTCATTACACTGGACTTAATGAAGCCTGTTTGCCTTGATAACCACCCATTTCATTAACCGCTGCTACACAACAGCCTGTTTGTTCGTGACACACACACACATACAGTACACCCCCCCTCCAACCCCCTTGCCCATTGTCTGGCTCCATGGAGTGAGACATTAGCTTAGATGATAATGTGATTAATGAGTCACCAATTAATTAGAGACAATAACAAGTACCTCTCACTACCTTTCGTTTTGTTCTTTTCTTCATTAACTCTCTCTTGCATCTCAAGTCTCTCACTTTTTTAAAGACTTATTTGGGCAATCAGTGCCTCTATTGTAGAGATAGAATTGAAACGGGGAGACAGAAGGGAAATTATTTTCATTAGCTAGATTTCCATCCAAAAATCACCCCCCAAAAAACAGAACAATTACTTGTTGTTGTCCATTACATTTCAGTCGTCCATGTTGTACAATATTGTCCAAAATGTAAGCTTCTATTTGGAATGCAATTATGCTGTCTACAAAGATCCAGTAACACCTCATGTTTGACTGGAAAACTCAAAGTACAAAGGCCACCTTAAATAATATAAATAAGAGGGCACTGGGAGAAATGTACCCATGTTTATTATTACAAAAGGTTTGAAGAAAACATGTGTGTGTCTTCCCCGAAATATTATATAAAATAAAATGTATTATCATTATTATTATAATGGTTTCTCCCATGGCCAATGTTTTTTTTTTTTTTAAAGCAAACTGATAACATAACTTACTTGGCAAAGTTAATGCACTCATTGTTCCCTTAATCCAATAAGATCCAAAACAGGTTAATTTTACATACAATTAATAATTATGTTATTATGAAGAGGACGGTAATGTATTCTGGTACATATTTAATATATTTAATCCAGCTTCACGTGTCAGAAAATGTACACTGTGACCTATGACTGTGACCCATTCACAGTAAATAATCAGAGTAAAGTCTCTACACACCCATTGTTCCCCCACAAAGGTGCTTTCACTTAGTGCCTTATTAGAGCTGATTATGAGTGTGTGGGCATGTACACAGCAGACATGTAGCAGGAGGAACGCACAGGTGTAAATAATCAGAGGAGGAGAGGGATAATCAGGCAGGATGACTGGAAACAGGTGTGTGGGTTTGCAGGGCCTTTTAGCTATAAGAAGGAACATTATTATACATTATATGTGAGCATGATAAAGGCTGTGACAATTATTGCCCCTCACATTCTTCTCCTTTAATGATGTCTCTTTTGATGATTAATTCACTTTTCTTAATTTTTTTCCATATATTATAGTGCACAGTTTAAATCTTCAACCGTCTGCCGGTAAATAACAATGTAGCACTATACTGTACATGAAATGTAATTCTAGAATAAAAAATAAAGTATAGTAGTTATATTTTATTAAGCCCTTTCAGTTACATTGGAGACTGTTAAAAGCTATCTCAACCCAGTCTCATAAAAAAACGTGTAATAACTACGTTGGTCCACAACGTGGGACGTAGTATTTCTACAAAAACGCCTCTGAAATTGTAAGATCCCTACGTTTTTTTTCACCATTCATTCCAATGGCTGGCGTCTATGTCACGTGTTCTTCACATTTCTCCCTGCAGAAAAAAAAAACATGGCCGAACTTCGTTTTATTCTCGGTGTAAAATGCCTATTTTAAAGTTAGTTTGGCCATTAAAATGCGTTTTTGATGTCATTTGATGCGAGAAATATTTTTGTTATATATTATATAGTTGTTATTTCAGATTATGTGTGCAGTGGATGTACATGATCTTTAGTTTGCTAGTTATTACGAAGATTACTTCAGGTAATTGTGTCAATACAACTTTTTCATTGTTACCAAGGTGGTTGCTAGGGACGCTGCTATCGATATTATTTCTGTTATGTTGTGTAACTGTTTAATGGTGTTATCTTTATTGCTACCCCGTCAATGCATAGTGTTGGTCCACAGCGCAAACGTATTAGTTTAACAAAATCCGCATCTACTATTGTGGCATAGATACGTTATTTTCCCCTGTGCAATTCCAGTCTCACATCTCACATCACATCGTCATAAACAAATACCGGAAACAGACCGAACGGATCTATGGGTTGGGGTATTGTTCCGCACGGACATTTTAGTTAACCGGACTCCTGTTGATGTGAAATCTGAAAACAGTTTTTTAAAATAAAATAATACATTATTCCGATTGTGCTTGCTTTTCTATTTGGAGCTCATCACATAACGGCATTGTAATACACGTTTCGGCTGCATTAAATATTACATATCTGCCGTAGTTCTCTATTTATAGAGCCCTGATGAGAAGACTTAGACAAACATGAGGAACTGCCGCTAACACTGAAAACGTGACGTGGATCATAAATATATCAACAATTAAACAACATCTTACATTTCTTTTCACACAATACGTCTCCTTGCAGTATCAATACTAATTCGGCTGACTTTTATATTTGATCCAATTGGTAGATAGGCTGTATTTACATCATAAACGTGCACAGATTATATAAAGCGACACCTAGTGGTTAAAGCATGTTATTGAATTTCATTATTTTTATATTAATAGGATCCCTATAAAGTATATTCATTACTCGTTATTCTCTACTAATAGTTAATTAAAAACTGTATATAATGACTATTTTGCACATCCCTTTCAAGATTTCAAGATTTTCTAAGGTTTATTGACATCATATACACAAACGGTGTAGTTATGCAATGAATGAACAACTTGGGTCGCAGGTTCCTCAACAGTGCATTTGTGTATACCTCCAGCAATGTTAACTATGTTGAAGCACTTATTTTAACTGATATTATACATATGTATTATACTCTTATAAGATGTATGTAGATAGTATAAGAAATGTGCAGAATATGACAGTTTAATGGTGGAGGTATACACAAATATTGATAGATGTAATGCACTGTTGAGGAACCTGCGACCCACGTTTTTCATCTCCGGCCTTGTCAGGTATTGAACAATCAATAAATAAAGAACACAGAATTATTAAATATAAAACACAGAATTTGTGTGATAATACTAAATGATTTACAAATAAACACCACTGCATATTTACAACTATTACACATGCTGATGTAACGCAAATGTTTCCAACTTGGGATCAATAAAGTATATCTTATCTTAAGATGATCGATGGCTACTGCCATATTTGCAAAAGTTGCCTCTGAACCTTGACAAGTGCATGTTTCAGGCTTATCAATGAACAACAGGAGGGGTCACAGACATAAGACCAGCTGTTAAATAAAGCTCTTCTGACCTTAGCTGTCATGTGGGTATATATTAATGCTGCCCATTATGGGCACAAGCAATTTTCACTCATTTATTAATGATATGTTTTAAATTTGAGTGTTTCCTATCCCCTAAACCTCCAGGGATGTACACAGTTTAATACTGGCAACTTCTTATTATGGGAAATACGAAAACGTCTTTTAAAACTACAACTCCCAGTAGAGACGTGCCATAGAATAGAACACTTTTTTGCGAAACACACAATAGCCAGCATGTGTAGTTCTGGGGACGGGGTGGGGGAGGGGGGGACGGGGTGGGGGAGGGGGGAGCACACTCTCCAATCACAGAGCTTGAGGACTATCACGGGGTTTGTCAAGCGAAGCGGAGAGAATACTTACTTCCGGGTGTAATATTCTGTAAAGCAAATGAGCTGCTCCGACCCTCGGTCCTGACGGACTCCAACTTGTGTTTATTAATCAAACAAATAAATAAACACAAGGATAATTATGTGTTAATGTTGACGGGGAAGGGGGTAGCAATAAAGATAACACCATTAAACAGTTACAACATAACAGAAATAATATCGATAGCAGCGTCCCTAGCAACCACCTTGGTAACAATGAAAACGTTGTATAGACACAATTTCCTGAAGTAATCTTCGTAATAACTAGCAAACTAAAGATCATGTACATCCACTGCACACATAATCTGAAATAACAACTCATATTTCTCGCATCAAATTACATCAAAACACATTTTAATGGCCAAACTAACCTTAAAATAGGCATTTTACACCGAAAATAAAACGAAGTTCGGCCATGTTTTTTGTTTCTGCAGGGAGAAATGTGAAGATCACGTGACATAGACGCCAGCCATTGGAATGAATGGTGAAAAAAACGTAGGGATCTTACAATTTCAGAGGCGTTTTTGTAGAAATACTAGGTCCTACGTTGTGGACCAATGTAGTTATTACACGTTTTTTTGTGAGACTGGGTTGGCTATCTGGGAAATCAACTATATTTTTTACACATTTCAATATGCGTTATGCTTTATATGGGGAGGCATGTGGTGCAGTGGGTTGTGCGTTGGTGTTCGGACAATGGGTCACAGGTTCAAACCCCACTGCAGTCAGCATGTCGTTGTGTCCCTGGGCAAGACACTTCCATACCTGCCAACCCTACCGATTTGGGCGGTAGTCTACCGCTTTTGACATGTTTCTACCGCCTACCGATTTAGCTGGCTTTCCCTACCGAATGTCGTTCTTCCCAAATTATAAAAAATAAAAATGAAACTCCGTATACACTGGACTCGACTTTTAGCAGAAACCGATTGCAGCGTGTCTGTGATCCCATCATACTAACAATCCTCTGTGTTTCTGAAAGAGAAACAACGTGCAGAGGAAGGGCAGCGTTTACTGCGGTCAAGCCAGCCTCCACTTCGGAAAACACAGTCAAGCCAGCCTGCCGCAGTCCCCCGGGACTTATAATAATCAGTCATCACTCCCAAATGAGTTTAGGGGAACAGAGACGAGGCATTTGAGTCCTGCATGTTTCCCCCGTTAATATCAGTGTCTCGAAAACAGATGTTGGCGACTGAAAGACATCCAGTGTTTGGTCTTTTCCGGAAGCATCCTTCAGTGTCTCAACTGAAAGAGGACCAGAAACACACAACATATAATAAAATGTGGAGACTTTGGGATATGTATCTCCCATTCTTTTACTTTTGGACATTTTACAGACCAAACATGTCGTTGATGTCACTGTTTACCAAACTACCACTTCTTTCGGAAAAATTCATAAAATGATGCAATATATGGTTTATACATGTAATTACTGGGGTTCCATTTCTTCTGATTACCTAGTTTGGGCGTGCACATTTGCCACGCGCAAACCTACCTCTTTTGGATTTGGAAAGGTTGGCATGTATGCACTTCACCCCAAATTGCTCCTGTGGGGATTGCCCACAGTATTGAGTATGTAAGTCGCTTTGGATAAAAGCGTCCAACAAGTAATGTAATGCTGGTTATGACTCACAAATACATTTGATGTATTTATTCAGCTACATTTGACAAGTTATAATTGCTATGAATGGAATAGTTTTTTCATATTGCCATACAAACGTAATCCTTGTGTACCAAAAATAAATTAGGATGAATATGCAGTCACCCGAACAATCTCTGCCACATCATGCTGGCAGCTACACGTTAACCTGGATGTAATTAAGCCTGTGGAGTTTCAGGCTATGTTTTGGCTAGACCAATTAAAGAGGACACAGCACTTATGGCTAACTGAAAGTTAGCAAAGCGAAACACTGCTGTTGCAGTTGGCTGTAATAGAGTTTTCAGAGGAAAGGAAAGACCTCCGTTACAGGCCACTTCTTTTTAGAGAGCTGGTTGGAATCACTCATGCATTTTCATTATGTTTTGATTTACTTTAATACGTAATCCGACTATAAGCAGCCTGTGTTGGTGTGTGTACGCCCTTCATGACATGACATTTGGTGATTTTGTGTGTTTGTGTGTGTGTAACCAGTGTTTTATATTTCTCTTTGTCACCTCACAGCATATATTGATTTATGCTCCTCACATTCTAGACGCGGAGAAGAGCGTAAGAGCAAAGGCCAACAAAAAAAGACAGACAAAAAGGGAACTCCTAGAAATACAGAAAGGGTGTGTGTCTAGTTATTCTTTCACCTGCGCTCATCCACATCTTGTTTTCCATCGTCCACAAATACCGTGAGAAATTCTGACATCTATTCAATAAACTGTCAACACAATCAACATCAATATGTTAGGACTTTGACGAGCAACCAATACACCAGAGACACAGGCAGCTGTTCATCTGACATATAAAAAGCTAAAATATTTACTTGTGTCCTAGCCAAAGTCAAAGTGCAGTGTGTTGTACTGGCTGCTTCACTTGTACCCCTGTGGTCATAAACTAGTGATGGTACCAGTCTCTGGGGACAGTCGTAGCGTGAGTCACCCTGCACTCCGGTCGAGTTGAACCTTAGCTTAAATGTGAATAAATCCATGTTTTGTGGCCACTCAAAGCAACTGATTTGAGCTGAAGGATAGGGAATATTTTTCCCCCTGAGATCTTAATCGCAGAGCCAAACTCACCAGTCTCATACTTTTCTAAATTCAAATAGACAGTTTCTATAAAAACAAGAGAAAGGGAAGCCAATATGAATCTGAGCCAACATGGGACTGAATCCATCCTCCCAATGGACTATTAATGTAATCTCATTATTTCAGCTGGGGTGAAAATGTTAAAGTCCATATTTAGAAATATGGCATGTCCCTGTATGCCTTCAGACAGACTCGAGCCGAAATCAAAGAAAATACATGGATACACTTAGAGTTCATATTAACCCAGTTACCCCGTAACCGCTAACACCCATCGGCTATGACAGAGCATTACTCCATCGGCCTGAAAGGGCTCGCCTTTTACTTTGCTGTGAAAAGGGTAAGAAAAAATCCCAGATTTCCACATATTTGACTTGATCAAGAGGAAAGTATTACTGAACGAACATCAAAGACTCCCTAATCTGTAATGGTCATTACAAGAAACAGACAGTATAGTTTCCTGCCCAATTGGGCTCATTTTTATTTGATTGAGCAAAAAAGTGCCCAAACAACCACATATGTAAATTCTCCAATTGCAAAGCTCTAGTGTCTTTAGTAATTACAACTGTAGTCCACCAAGAACAAAGGGGGAATTCAGGGGACATTTTTGTGCGACAAAGTCTACTAATGGAGGTGGGTGCCATTGCCAACCAAGAGCCATTAATGACAGGGTTAGGAGAGTAACACTAAACATGTATTCCATTACAATTACAAGTTACCTGCAAAACAATGTAATCAGTAACCTAATAGGCCTATGAGTAGAACATAAAAGTGTTGTAACCTGATTAAATTAAGTGCAATGTCATAAACAGTGTTGGGCAAGTTACTTCCAAAATGTAATACATTACATATTACTTATTACTGTCTTTTTTAAGTAATAAGTTACATTACAATATTACTGTCTCTGAAATGTAATGAGTTACACTACTTTTATATTACTTTTGAGTTACTTTCACCAAAATAACCGCAAAATAATGGCTATGTATTTTAAATGCTAAAATGTAGTTTGGTGCAGCAACTGTGTAGGCCCTTAAGGCTACTGACAACTTGTATTACAAGGCTTAGTTGAATATTCGATTCTGATTGGTCAATTCCGTTGCTAAGGAGGATCAAGAAAGAGAAAGTAAAAGAGGGTAAAAGACGGAGCGCTGGACATCAGATAAATGAACAGAAGAAGACAGACAAGAAGTAAACACTAACAGGAACACGGTATGGGCTCTGCAGTGTTTAAGGACTTGTTAGTGGATCAGAAACTGTGAGCAGAGTTGGACAGTGCTGCCGTAAAGTTGTTGTTGTTGCAGTTCCAGCCGTTGGTGCGCCGTGCAACGGAGTTTTATTTTTTCTTAGCGGAAGAAATACGATCATTTTAAGTCAATAAAATCATTTCAATTAATATTGGGAGTCGATTCCTTAGTTTGTTTAGTATCTGGCCGTGTAATAAGCGGGATAATGTGCAGCGACTTGGTCATTATGGGGAAAAGAACACCCTTCAGGCTCATCAAGACCAGCCTGACTGATTACGTAAACACCAGGCTTATCTTCCGGTGTCAGTACCATATCTGCATGGCCTGTCACTACCATGGATGTATCATAAGAACTGGATACAGCGTGGGAGGCGGGCCTCATTCATTCCTATGAGAGTTGCTCATTGGCGCATGATGATAAAATGGCCCAACTTTTGAGAGAGCGAAACGTCACAGATTACCCGGCATGCCTGAGAAGTACCCGTATGTGCGCTCATAGCGCATGCGCAACTTTAACCATGCCCTCCAAAATGCTCGTTCACATCAAGCACGTCAATTTGCGTACACGTAACAGCACCGCACGTTCATGACAGCATGGTAATGGTTGTTATTATGATGGATTTGATATTAACGAGGCGGCAGTTAGCAGCTAGCGGCTAGCTAGTAATTATGCTAATTTACACATCAATCGTTATGTACTTTTATATTACGCTGTAACAGGATCTAGTGATATCCAAGCAACAGAGCTTCATTTAGCATGAAATAATTATTGCACTGTATATACATATACATATATATATATATATATATATATATATATATATATCATAAAACATGATGAAACATGATAGTATATAAAACCATGCTCGTATTTATACAACCTATAAAAATACAAAACGGCCTCAGTTTAGACGTAATTCTTTCTGTCCTTCTGCATACCGCATCATTTATGAGAATACATGTCATAACATTAAGACAACATATTCGAGGTGGTTTTCAATAACATATCCGTATATATTTATTTCTCCAAGTTAGGTTTTTGTGTGCACTGAGGAGTCTCGAACAGGCGTTTGTTTAATCATTTTAAGATTGGCTTTAATCAATGTTTGTAAATTAATTCCTCATATATGAAACATGAGAGGTAACATTTTATTTATGGTATTATTTCCACATATTTCTCTCCATTCTTCCTTCTGCCAACGGTGTCGCAGTTTCGTCTCTCCCGTTTTTGTGCTTAGTGCGTACGCATGGGTCAGAGTTTGCGTGGAGGACCGCATATTTTCCTGTCAAGTTTGTTTTTTATAAATCGCAAACATTGCTTAGAAACTGGTGTACGCCATCTTTTGAGCGTACGCACCGTTTATAAATGAGGCCCCTGAGCCTGTTTTTCAGGTCTCAGGCTCGAAAATGACATTCCCAGAACAAATGACCATATCTTCACTTCTAAAAGGGGTAAATTAATCATCTTTTTTCTCAAAGCAAGGTTACATCTGTGAGTTGGATGTAGTGTCAGAATCAATATAGATGTTTTTATTTTAAAGTAAATTCAGATTGAACATAGTAAAACAATTTAAATTATAGTGTCCGTCCAAATTCTTTTTTTAACATATAGTGAAAACCACCCTTGAATGATGGAAATGATGAAAGCTTTAGGAATCCAAACTATAGCATATAATAAGTACCCTGTATCAAGATTGATGCAAAACAAGTGAAATTGTACATTTTTAGAGAGATTTAGAAAAAATCTGGGTGCATTTTCCATATCTCTGGCACCCCTCGTTCGATTTTGTTAGTGTATTATGCAAGACAACAGAACAAAGTCACTTGGTATAAAAAATTAAAACTAGAATGAAACCAGACTAAATGATAACCGAGAAGAAAATTCAGCCAGTATCTTTACCTATAATATAATCATCTTTATTTTAAAATGTATTGCAACATTGTTATTCTGCCAGTAGTTCAAATTTTAACCAGATATCCGACTACATTTTTTTTTTGTATTCTGATTATGTAAATCCCGCTGGTTTCGAAAACTAATTCAGTATCAGGAAATATATCAAAAATGGTCGCCTTCACCACTTAGACAAAAACGTATACAGTACACTTTGTTTTCGATAAGCAAAAGACGTATTTTATGTTTTAATTTAGACCACATTGAACTGATTGTATAATTAAGTTTAAATTAATCTATTTTGTCCTGGGGTACTCTTTGTCTGTACTGAATATATTCATATTCCTAGTAGAGTCAAGAATGACCTAAAGGGGGTTCAGGATCATAATTTGTTGATCATTAATCAGCAATAATGAACGGCTGCCTGTGAAAATAGGCGTTAACAGTATTACAAAGGTACTTACAAAGGACATTTATCCAGTGTAAAATTAGCTATTGTGATCCGTTACATGAACAATTAGTCTGTTATTCAGAGGTTTGAAATATGTCTACTGGCCAAGTTAAATACTAGTAGCAGTAATGTATAAACATAAAATTAATATGCTTACATATGCACTTTTCTGTGCTGTCAGTAGAATACCACATATTTAAAAAGCTGACTTTAATGAGCCATTGCATCAGTTATTCCGCTTGATGTAGTGCTCCTACACAAACAGATGATGAAATATAATGCTCCTTATAGGTTAAAATAGACACTTACAGACAGAAGGGAACATATTTACTGCGCTCAGACAAACACACATTTATCCACCGCGCATCAAACACACCGTAAGTGTGTATGCGGGCTGTTAAATGCCAGATGGTCACACATCTAAATGATAAAAGAGGGAGATTTATTGCTTAATTACACTCATCAGACACATTGACAAAACAAGCATATTAAAAAATGGGAGAATGCTGTTCAGTGTGTTAGTAATCAAACACATATCAATGCAACCGCACACTGGGACATCTGACATTTCAAAAAACGCCCTTTCAGACATTGTGAATATACAAAGTGTGTTTGAGCGTGTTCTAAATTCAGAGTAGCGATATACTGCATTAATAAGCTTTGGTGTAAAGAGCTAGCAGAGCCTTTGGCTTGATTTGACCATTCATTCTGAATGAGAAAACAGTCTTCAAAGGTTACAGTAGTCAGACTGAGGGAAGTCATATCAGTTGTATTAACGTTTCCAGCCATATTAATGACTTTTTCTATAAATGAGGAACGCAATTTCAACGCTTAAGATTAACTTACAACATAGTTGCTAAGGATCAAATTGACACATTTATCAGGTAAATATGGTGTTGCTCCACTGCCTTCAATTGACACAAAAAATCCATTAAAGCTGAGCCTTTACACTCCCAACTTGACAATGACCTTGTCAATACTGCTGTTAAAAAGCTCTAATCCAACATACTAAACATATGTCATGTATATAAAATAATAATATCCACATGTTGAAGTATATCACACTACCATACATGAATAATAATGCTAGTGAAAGGTTACTTCAATTAAATGTAATTTAAAAAGTGACGGGTGTGATGTAATAGGGTGTTTTTATGAGTCGCTCAATGTGTTCCCTGAGTAGGTTGTCCCCCATGTAACCTCTGACCTGCCTTGTAAATGATATTTGTTCAGTTTTACAACCATATAACGGGTTCAGTATATTGGTGTATTAGGACTCGGTATGATCCCATAAAAGGCATAACAGAAGTGGAGCTTGACATGTCCAAGCGGCTAATAAATGCCAACACGACAATGGAGGTGGACGTGCTTATCAGGGGCACAGAAATCCTCTTAGGGCGGTTTTCCAGAACTGGCTTAACTGGTTAGAGAAAGTATGGACCAAAAATGAAAGTTTCAGAGGGTAAAACTAAGACCCAAACAGACTTATCCTCATACATCGTTTTGAGCACAGCTGTCTTAACCTTGTTCTGCAGTTTACCAACAATGATACAATCCTTCTGTCCTGACAAAAAGAGTTAGTCAGTAGGGAATTTAGTGTTGTGACTGTGCCTGTGTCTGAAACACAGACTCAAACAGTAAACCCTAATTATTTCTGCATTTCACATGAGTAGCTTTCACTGCTTCTTCCGGCATCCCTCAACGGGTTACTGTAAACTCTCTAAGCAAAAATATTGTAATAATTAGAGTTCAGTCAATATGAAAACTCAGGAAAGTAAATCTCTTCGAAGGTATACAGTATTGGGTAATATGAATACCAATTATGAAGCTTTTGTCCAAGCTAGCAGAGCAGGAAATTCATTATTTGGGTAATGCATTTACATTATCCAAACAGCAAGAGATTATTTCCTAACCAAGATTGAACTGCCTAAACATCCCTGATTTCCTCTTCTACTATCCATTTATCCCTCCCTTTTGCATTTTCATCACCTTTCCCTTCCTCTCTTTACCACCCTAGCTCTGCTCTTTTACATTTTCTTTCTTTTTTCTACTCCTCATTTCCTCCCCTTCCACATCATCGCCTTTTCTCTC
>CALSBZ010044507.1:771561-804544 GCA_943591055.1 Gobionotothen gibberifrons | reverse complement strand
GACAGACAGACAGACAGACAGACAGACAGACAGACAGACAGACAGACGAGGGACAGTCTTTAGTGTGAGTGTATGTTGTTATTGTCAATGACAAATTCTATAAAGCTGTGTCTTACGACTGAGTCAGCATTTCCGACCACATACTACATCAGTACACACTGTATCGTGTTTTGAAAACACACTCATGAGCCCAAAAGACATGGCTCAAGATGAATGTATCTCAAAACTCTTGTTTGGAAGCAATGCACTGGAAGATGTATTAACTTATGTTCTTGACAGGAACTGCTATCTGAGTTCAGCATGGCAGAGGTTGGCTGTGTTTGGTCTGCTTTGGTTTGGATCTTAACTGATTGGCTAAACCAACCCGCCCACAGCAGGGTTTGGAAATAATGAGTACACGTTGTGCAGAATCAGCCGACAAAAGCCAGAACTCTGACAGTTTATCACTATTATAGCAGCATTACATTCTTACAAACAAACCTTTTAAGTACTTTCAGTTTCCAGGACAGGAAGTGTACACATCATACAAACACACAAATCATACCTAAAAAACTCTCAGAAGATCAGCCAGTCAGTTGGAAAAGTTTGAAATTATAACACTTATATGTGGTAAACTATAGCATTTTATTTTCACATAAAATGAAGGATAGAAATGGACTATTTTCTTCTAGGTTTTGGTTAGCTTTGGCCAGATTGTGGATACGTTTGGCTCAGCCACACTCCAACTGGGTTTGGCCTGGCAGTAAAGACAAAAGAGACACTGCTTATGAGCCAGTATAGCTCAAAGGACTGTGAGCCTGTGCCACTGGTATATTAGGCCATGGCAAAGTTTTACCTCGCCTCAGCCAGTAAAGTCAAGTCAAACTTTGTGTGGCACATTTACAAGTAAACTTGGTTGTGTGAAAGGTAGGAAATAGAAGATGGACACAACATGAAGCCTGAAACACATTGGTATTTTTGGAAATGGGCAATAATCTCAGTACAGGATGTCGAAAAGCTAGCGTACGTGATGGCATAAGCAAAGCAGGGTATTCAAGTATTTTTACACAGTAGCTGCAAGTACTATTTTCAATATGTGACTATTTTCATGCCAATAAATGTATTCTAAAGAAAGAAAAAGTGAGGTCAATACAAACTCTCCAGTGACACACAGGAAACTGTTATATTAATCTGACTTTTCAGTGCTGCTTGTTATCCAATCCAAGAAAAGGTCTTATCATTCATAAATTAGTATGATATTGACTAGTTTTGCAAAGTGCAATCAGTCTGACTGCATCACATCTATTTTCCCTGAGAATATCCTGATTGGGTAAATCGTATTTGATAAAACCCAGAATCCAGAAACAAAGAGACACATCTTTTTGACTGCATGTGCTCAGTCGCAGTACGCATCAACGGTGATGCTCCGCATACCCTTCTCATTTCAGTTAAGAACAAGCAGAGCTACTCTTAATGGCTGTAGTAAAAAAAAAAAACCATCCTCCCCTCTGTCAAGAACCTTGGAGTGACCTTTGATAGCATTTTAAAATTTGACAAACAGGTCAGCAGCGTAGTTCAAACCTGCTTTTTTAAAATACGACTATTGGCTAAGACCAAGTCGTTTTTATCTTTTAAAGACTTGGAAAGGGTTATCAACGCCTTCGTAACCTCAAGGTTGGATTACTGCAACGGCCTGTATGTGGGTATGGACCAGGCCTCAATCAGACGCCTGCAGCTAGTGCAGAACGCCGCTGCACGTCTTCTTACGGGCCACAAAAAGCGTGACCACATCACCCCAATTCTGGTCTCACTGCACTGGCTTCCAGTTCGGTTCAGAATTGATTTTAAACTCCTTTTATTTGTTTTTAAAGCGCTAAATGGGCTGGCTCCGGCCTATATAGCTGAACTCCTCCAGCGCTACACCCCAACCAGAGCCTTAAGGTCTGCTGACCAGCTGCTGCTGGTAGTGCCCAAGACCAGGCTCAAAACCAGAGGTCACCGAGCCTTCGCAGCAGCCGGCCCCAGACTCTGGAACACTCTGCCCCTCCATGTGAGGTCGGCCCAGACCCTAGGGGTTTTTAAATCCTCACTCAAAACGCACTTCTTCTCTCTGGCCTTCTAGTCAGAGCGGAGCATGACTCCTGACATTTCGCTGTGGGTAATTTTTGTATTTTTGCTGTTGCTTTTTGTTGTATAGTGTTTTTATTGTAAAGCATTTTTATTGTATGTAAAGCACTTTGGGCTCGACCAAAAATCGCTTGTAAATGTGCTCTATAAATAAAAAATTGATTTGATTTGATTTGATTAGTAGTGAGAAAATAAAATGAATAGGAAAAGTGAGAAAGTCCATTGTGGGAGTAGTTCGGATGGATGAATGGGTCAAAAGACTGATGGATGTTTTGTTTTTTTCATTGAAAACCCTACAGTATATATAATCATTTAATGTTGCGTGATGTCTTAACTTGAGGAATGCAACTTACCTCACTGAGGCAATTTTGTTTTGTCACATATGAAACTTTAATATGCTTTTCATGTCCTGATTCGACCCAAAACTCAAGGTTGACTTAATGTTGACCAGACCCTCTGGCAGAGGAGGTGGCACTGGTCTCCTGCTCTCTCTCAAATGGAGCTTTTCCCTCTACCAACTACCTAACGGCCCGTCCACACTACAGCTTCAAAAAAAGCTTGGAGGTGGGCGTGTCTGAAGCTTGGGGATTTTTTGCGAGCACCGCGACCAACAACCTATCACATGAATCTCCCGCCCCCGACATACAAAGCAATAGCAATGTTAAAACGAAGTAAACTGGATATAAAATCCCCAAACAGGCGATAGCCTACCAGTTTCACCCACTGTCTCTGCCACCTCCCCCCATGCCTGGTTCCTCCGGTTGTATCCCGGTAAGTTAATAGGGACTGGTCATACAAAACCGGGTGATTTTCTACGGCGATAATTAGTTTCTCCTCCGTCTTTTTTTGAAATATAGAAATGAACGGCGGGATATCTCTCCCAGCTTAGACGCGGTTTGATTGGCTAGGGCTTGAGCTGTCAGATTTTCAGAAACGGGATTTGATTGGCTGGCGCTGGCTTCTCCGGCTTCTCCGGCGTCAGAAGTTCAACAATTTTCAACTTTTGAAGCCGGAGACGCCGGAGAAGTTCAGCCAAGCTACCCACAATTCAGTTCGGCGAAAAGCGAGGCAACGTGACGTCACCCCATTCAAAGTGAATGGGCAGACGCGTTGGAAGCTTTTTTTGAAGCTGTAGTGTGGACGGGCCGTAACTTCACTCCTTCCACCTTTGAATTCCATGCCGTCACAGTAACCCATCCTATACAATTAACCATTGTTGTTCTCTACCGTCCACCAGGCGCCTTGGGAGACTTCTTGGAGGAGTTAGATAATCTCCTCTCACACATCCCTGAAACTGGCCCTCCCACTGTACTTCTCTGAGACTTCAACCTCCAGACAGAGAAGATATCTGAACTAACATCTCTTTTAACCACCTTTGCTTTCTCACTGTCTCCTTCCCCACCAACTCATAAAGCTGGCAATGTCCTTGATCTCATATTCTCAAGGAACTGCACTACTTCTAACCTCTCTGTAAACCCGCTTCACACCTCCGATCACTTCTTCATTTCATTCTCTCTACCCCTTTCCAAACATAACAAACCAATCTCTTCTCATTCTGCACCTGTCCGCCGTAACCTCCGTTCCCTCTCCCCCTCTACCCTTGTCTCGTCGGTGCTCTCAACCCTCCCTTCCTCTGACTCGTTCCAACTCCTGCCTCCTAACTCTGCTGCAGAAACTCTCCTCTCTACCCTTTCATCCTCTCTGGACTCTCTCTGTCCTCTCACATCTCGGCAGGCTCGTCAGTCCCCTCCTGCTCCCTGGCTAAATGACGCGCTGCGTGCTAATAGAACCATCCTTCGGGCAGCAGACCGAAAGCGGTGGAAATCCAAACACCCTGACGACCTCATAACCTATCAGGCTCTCCTCTCCTCTTTCTCTGCTTCAATCTCTCAGGCAAAAAGCACTTTCTTTCAAGATAAGATCCAATCTTCCTATTCCAATCCCAAAAAACTATTTTCCATCTTCTCCACCCTCTTGGACCCCCCTAAAGCCCCTTCCCCCTCCTCCCTTCTGTCAAGCGACTTTGTTAACCACTTTGAAAAAATGGTTGATGATATTCGCTCTTCTTTTTCCGACTCACCATTACTCACCGCTGGGTCACCAGACCCTCCTCTCACCCACACACTAACCTCCTTTTCCCCTCTCTCTCCAAGTGAGGTTCTTACCCTCATTACCTCTGCCCGTCCTACCACCTGTCCTCTGGACCCTATCCCCTCAAACCTCCTTCAGACCTCCTGATATTCTACCATTTCTCACCCATTTCATCAACACTTCTCTAACTTCTGGTCACTTTCCAAACAGTCTCAAGGAGGCAAGAGTAAACCCTCTCCTAAAGAAACCCACTCTCAACCCGTCTGATGTTATAAACTACAGGCCTGTCTCTCTCTTCTCGTTCCTGTCTAAATCACTTGAACGCGCTGTCTTTAAACAACTCTCCTGTTATCTCCATCAGAACAACCTTCTGGATCCGCATAGGTATATAGTCTGGTTTCAAAGCAGGTCACTCAACAGCAACTGCCCTCCTTGCTGTCACTGAGGAACTGCACACTGCTAAAGCAGCATCCCTCTCCTCTGTCATCATACTTCTGGACCTGTCTGCTGCATTCGACACGGTGAACCATCAGATCCTCCTTCACACTCTCCAAGAACTTGGAGTTTCAGGCTCTGCACTTTCCCTCCTCACCTCATACCTCAAAGACCGCACCTACAGGGTAACTTGGAGAGGGTCCGAGTCCGACCCTTGTCAATTAACTACAGGGGTCCCTCAGGGCTCTGTTCTCAGTCCCCTCCTCTTCTCCCTGTACACAAACTCGCTCGGATCTGTCATTAGCCCGCATGGTTTTTCATACCACTGCTACGCTGACGACACCCAATTAATTCTGTCCTTTCCCCGCTCAGAGACCCAGGTCGTCGCACGCATCTCTGCTTGTCTAGTAGACATCTCTCGGTGGATGTCTGCTCACCACCTCAAGCTCAACCTTGACAAGACTGAACTGCTTTTCCTTCCGGGAAAAGATTGTCCCACTCTTGACCTAACAATCAACATCGGCACCTCTGTTGTTACCCCGACTCAGACTGCAAGGAATCTGGGTGTGACCCTAGATAACAAACTGTCCTTGACTGCAAACATTGCTGCAACAACCCGCTGCTGCAGATACACTCTTTACAACATCAGGAGGATACGTCCCCAGCTGACCCAGAAAGCCACGCAGGTTCTGGTCCAGGCTCTCGTCATCTCGCGCCTAGACT
This sequence comes from Gobionotothen gibberifrons, assembly GCA_943591055.1. Classification (NCBI taxonomy): domain Eukaryota; kingdom Metazoa; phylum Chordata; class Actinopteri; order Perciformes; family Nototheniidae; genus Gobionotothen; species Gobionotothen gibberifrons. Next base: position 799,189 of record CALSBZ010044507.1, on the reverse strand, counting down.
ACTGCAACTCCCTCCTGGCTGGTCTACCTGCATGTGCCATCCGACCTCTGCAGCTCATCCAGAATGCAGCGGCTCGTCTGGTCTTCAACCTTCCTAAATTCTCCCACACCACGCCGCTCCTCCGCTCCCTTCACTGGCTTCCAGTAACTGCTAGAATCCACTTCAAGACACTGGTACTTGCGTACCATGCTGTGAATGGATCTGGCCCTTCCTACATCCAGGACATGGTTAAACTGTACACCCCAGCACGTGCACACGTGGGTTTGCTATCCTGGCTCCAAAATGGTGGAATGAGCTCCCCATTGAAATCAGGACAGCAACATCTTCCGGAGCAGACTAAAAACTCATCTCTTTCGACTCCACTTCGAGCGATAGAATTGCTAACAGAGCACTTATATACTAATAAAGGACTGGCTTATCTAAAGCCAGTTGAGTAGCACTTGAAATGTTTTAGCTCTATGAAACCTGATGTACTTATATGATTCTGTTTTCTTCAAGTTTGTATTTTGTTGGTCGAACGCACTTATTGTAAGTCGCTTTGGATAAAAGCGTCAGCTAAATGCAATGTAATGTAATGTATCATACATCACATACTTACCTTTGTTGTTTAATGTACGAAACAAGCTAATTTGGTTTAACAAAACGTAACGAAGTAGTTTTGTTCCCTAAACCTAAGTGTTAGTAATATCCGAACCAAACCTACATCACGTAGCTTACATAACATTCACCATGTCTTGTCCAGTATCTTGAACAATGACACTAAATGGGGACACCATTATTGTCTAATCTGTCAAGATTTCATAAAAAAAAAACAGTTAAAGGTCCCATGTCATGACCATTTCTACTGATCAGAATTCCATTGTTGAGGTATACTAAAATACATTTTTATTGTGCAATGTTCCAAACTCACATTGGTTTCTCATACAGCATCTCTGTATAGTATGTGTATTCACTCTCTGTCCTAAACGGCTTGTTGGAGCTCCTGCCCCCCCTCCCTGTGAAACACTGCGAAACCCAGCCCGAAACACACACACACACCCGCAGCCTTGCTGGGAGTTTGTGTGTGTGCTCAGGCTGAGTTCCGCGGTGACTCGCCGTCTCGCCGACCCCACACCAGTGAGCCAGCTCACAGTGTCCCGCTCCTCACAGCAGCGAGCCTCGCAACATCCCGCCTCGCGTGTGTGTGTGAGGAAGTCCGCGGATTGGTCCAAGCGTAACAGCTCCGCGGATGTAACATAACGGCACTATACCCAAATACGTCACTATACCCAAGAAGTAAACAATGGAAAAAGAGAAATCTCCAACGAGGCGTTCTGGGGCAGCATAGACAGGTCTTTTCTGTGTTAGAGTTTTACTCGCTACAGGCTGTACTTTGAGGGTTTGTGACTTTGCAGACCGTTTACATGCAGAACAAGCTACATAACACACAAGGGGACAGGTAATAACCAGAAAAGCATGACATGGGACCTTTAATTACAGCATAACAAAGGTTTGAAAATGTTTTCATAAGAACGTTTAAGCTGTCACATAATTAGTTACTTAAAGGTAGGGTAGGTAAGAATGGAGAAACCAGCTCGCGTGCGCTAGAATTTGAAAGTATGCAGCCGAAAAAATCTGCCCCTTCCTTCAGACTTCCTTACAGAGCCCCTCCTCCAACACACACGAACGTACACATGACCAATGAGGGCACGAGATAAGTTTGTGCACAGATGGAAGGCTGACAGGCAGGTAGGCCTTGCTTTTTACAGCACCACGGGTTCAATAGATGACGTTTTTTTAATATATTTATTGTCAAAGCATATAATATATTCAATGCTATCGGGATGTTACGAGCATAAAGCGTTCAGAGTTAAGTGTTTCTGAAGTGAATGACCTACCCTACCTTTAAGACCGATAGGGTTGCCATGGGGTTAATTGTTTGGAGATATAATTTGCTTGTTTCTATGTTAATCTGTTTATTATGATATGTATACATCCATTATAACCTGCCTTGACATGCAGTTCTTAGAATAAATGTGTTCCACTAAATCCAAGTAAAGAGGGATTAACCTGTCAGACAGATCCCTGAGGAGAGTTCTATCTTTCAGCTTGAGTACATAAGGTCAGATCCGGTCCTGACCTCCCGGGGCCTTAAACTTAATTCTACTAAGGGGCCCTCCTACCTGACCTGTGAGCCATGTTGACCACACCAGATCCCAGTGTCTTCACTACAAGACACCCTCATTTCAAACAGTTTACTCTATTATCCCTTGTCGATGATCGTCGTTTTAAGAATAGGTATATCTATACCGAAATAAATAGGCTCTAAATAGGCTCTAAATGAACAATCCTTTGATTAATATAATCATTTATATTGTATATTAAGAAAACATTATATGAACATTTACCTACATAAGAGAATTAGGGAACATGGACTAGTACTGAAACTAAATATTATTTAAATTTTCTTTTGCTCTAAAGATTTATTTTCTTGAGTCATCGTTTTTATCAATTAATTTAGTCAGTAAATTGTTAAAAAGTAAATCCACATTTCTGAAAGTCCAATGTGATCTCTTTAAATGTTTTTCCAGTTCAAAAAAGAAGAATATTCACTCTGATTTAAAACAGATTAGCGAATATTAATATTTGAGAGGCCTAAAACGCGGTTTCTGCTAACAAACATTTTATATCATCACAGTAGTTGATTATTTTTGTTTTGATCTATTTTTATGTTTCTCAACTAATTTTTGAAGTTATAATCTAGAGATGTTTTGATTAAATAAGCATGAGGAATGCCATTGCGCACATATATTTTCTGGACCAGTTACCACTTTATAAAAAATAAAATGGTATGTTTATAATAAGTGGGTGTTCATTCAAAAAGCTTTAACTGTTGTTGCTGAGAGTAGTTCTCCAGCTTGGCTACCAGAGTGAATAGTATATAACCTTAGAGCACTTAATTAAAACACTTTTATAATATCTGCCTGCCAATAATGAATAATTTTACATTTTCCGTAAGAGTCTGGCCTCTGTCTCTTCATATAACTACTCTCTTCCTGAAGCTTCCTCCTCTCTCTCTTAATTTCCTTCACAGAGCATACAGATAAGTGAATATGAAACATCGTTATGTTTCCCACACTTCTACAAATACAAATCATACACCCCTCGGCTAAGCAATGAATATTTTCTCAGCATGGTTCACACTCCCAATATGCGAACGCACACAAATTCACCGCAGGCATAGAAATTCATACCGCACTGACACCATTCAATTCCATTATGTTGAGTAATCGTAGCATAGTCATCAGTTTCTCAGTACTTATTCCCCCATATGGTCTTAGAAACTTTATTTAGATTCTGTTTTTCAAGTGTTCATACACTCAATAGATTCTCTTTACGTCTGTCTTTTTTTTACCATAATACTCTTTGCTAGCATGATGTTTGGGATGTAGCAACCCAACATAACCAGATTTGACAAGGTATTGCAATTTGAGCTCATTTATATTACACATGGCATATAACTTTACACTTTACACGCCAATTATTTAGGGAAACCCGTTTAGAATTCCTGTGAACCAACTATTGAGGCATGAATACTAAATCTTACTAAATCTTTAACGACGAATATTGACACAAAAATTGTGGAATGTCAAAAAGCTTTGGTTTCCATAGCCGTAATCACATTTGAGATGAATACAAATTGTTAATTTACATTGCATTCCATTTCACACATTTTAGATACCATCAATGACGTGTACCATATTTCGGCCATGTTAGCGGCATGGCTCCTAAGATTGCAAAGATGGTCATTCGATCTGTCAGTTGGTCCAACACTTGGATAGTTATACATGCTTAAAGACATTCAGGGTGCCCAGAGGATTCACCCCTGACTTTTGATCAACATAGAGATGTATTGTACTAGAGGGTTATTCACTTTCACCACCAGTACAAATAAATTACACATGGCCAAATACAGATTTACAATTAGCAACATACAGATATAAACAGTTCTCAACATTTTCAGATATACATTGATTTTATTCTCCCAGCTTAATGTGAAGGGTTGGCTTTGCGGGTGATCAGAGTCAGATGGGGTACAATGGTCAATCAATCAATCAATGTTTATTTATATAGCCCAATATCACAAATGTTACATTTGTCTCAGTGGTCTTCACAGTTTGTACAGAAATCAGTATGGCAATACGACACCCTCTGTCCTTAGACCCTCACATCGTACAAGGAAAAACTTCCAGAGAAAACCCACAGTTTAAGGGAAAAAATGGGAGAAACCTCAGGGAGAGCAACAGAGGAGGGATCCCTCTCCCAGGACGGACAGACGTGCAATAGATGTCGTGTGTAAATCGAAAAGAAAATACATTTACAACATAGGTAGTCCAAATGTTTGGAAATGCATGTGTCTATAATAGGAAGATGAATCCACGAGGATGTCAGCAATCTTGTGGGAGTCATCAGGGAAGTAGTATGATGAGAGTCAGGCAGGACCGCAGAGACAGGTTCAGCCACGACTCAGGATCCCGGCGTATATATGGACACAAAAAGAGATTTGGGGGAAGCTGGGTTAATCGGAACATGAGAGTACACAGGTACAGACAGACAGAAAGTCGGAGTGTGGTGCCCCCCCCAACAGTCCAAGCCTATAGCAGCTAAACTAACGTGTCTACATACATGCACTCCCTTAGGATAGGTTGAGGGAAAAGGATAGCAAGTAAGAAGTAGGAAACAGAAGTGGAGGCACACACAGGGAGAAAGGTCCCCACTGGAACCTGAATTTGTCAGAGGTAAGGAGATAGGTCAGTGACTATGTCTCACACTCCCCGGCCGATCTAGGCCTTCTCTGCAACCTGTTACCCTCTAATAAACCTTGAGAGGTCAGAGAGGGGAAAGGTTGAGGATAAAGTGTTAAATATAAGATCTAAGTTTTTTGGATTTAAGTGAAAGAGTAAGAACTAAAATGTATAGGTGAAGAGTCACAACGTATCTACGTCAATGCACTCTTATTAGATTATTTTATTTTATCACTTATAAGCTTTATCAAAAAGGAAGGTCTTAAGCTTACTCTTAAAAACGGATAGGCTGTCTGCCTCCCGAACACAAACTGGAAGCTGATTCCACAAATGTGGAGCTTGATAAGAAAAGGCTCTGGCTCCCATTGTACTTTTAGAGACTCTAGGAACAACCAACAACCGTGCATTCTTGGAACGCAATGCCCTAGTAGGACAGTAGGGTATAATGAGTTATTTAAGGTAAGATGGCGCCTGCCCATCAAGGGTTTTGTAAGCGAGAAGAAGAATTTTAAATTCTATCCTCTGTTCTATAGGGAGCCAGTGTAAGGCAGCCAGAACAGGAGTAATGTGGTCCCTTCTCCTAACTCTAGTTAGTACACATGCTGCAGCATTTTGAATCAGCTGAAGCGACTTAACTGACTTCTTGGTACACCCTGACAACAAGGAGTTACAATAATCCAGCCTTGAATTAACAAATGCATGGACTAATTTCTCTGCATCGTTTTGAGGCAAGATATGCCTAATTTTGGCAATGTTGCGTAGATGGAAGTAGGCTGTCCTTGAGATTGATTTTATGTGGGCATTAAAGGATAAATCCTGATCAAATATAACACCAAGATTCCTTACAGTCTCACTGGAGGCCAAATTAATGCCATCCATAGTTAGTATATCTTTAGATAGTTTGTTTCGTAGATTCTTTGGGCCGAGTACAATAACTTCAGTTTTATCCGTGTTTAACATCAAAAAGTGTAAGGTCATCCACGTTTTTAAGTCCTTGAGGCAGTCTTGAATTTTATTTAGATGATTAGTTTCATCAGGCTTGATGGATAAATATAGTTGAGTATCATCCGCGTAACAGTGGAAATGTACAGAATGATTCCTTATAATATTGCCTAAGGGAAGCATATATAGTGTGAACAAAATAGGTCCAAGCACTGAGCCCTGTGGCACTCCATGGCTAACTTTGGTTTGCATGGAAGATTCATCGTTGACACACACAAACTGAGAGCGTTCAGATAAATAGGACCTAAACCAGCCTAACGCAGTTCCCTTTATGCCAACTAAGTGCTCTAGTCTTTGCAATAGGATATCATGGTCGATAGTATCAAATGCAGCACTGAGATCGAGCAAAACAAGAATAGAGACAAGTCCCTTGTCAGAGGCTATTAGAAGGTCATTTGTGACTTTAACCAGGGCTGTTTCTGTGCTATGATGTGTTCTAAAGCCAGACTGAAAATCTTCAAATAAATCATTGTTTTTTAAGTAATCGCATAACTGTTTTGCGGCCGCTTTCTCAAGAATTTTTGAGAGGAATGGGAGATTAGAAATAGGTCTATCGTTGGCTAAAACCTCTGGATCGAGGTTGTGCTTTTTAAGAAGAGGTTTTATCACTGCTACTTTAAATGATTGTGGAACATAACCTGATAATAAAGACATATTCATAATATTTAATAAAGAAGTGCTAATTAATGGAAAAACTTCCTTTAACAGCTTAGTTGGAATCGGGTCTAAGATACACGTTGATGGTTTAGAAGAGAGAATCATTGAATTTAATTGTTCAAGGTTTATGGCTGAAAAGCATTCCAGCCCACCATCCAGTGTAACATCAGAACCCACATCTCCGGGAGCTGTTGATAACACTATACTGGTCAAAGGCAAAAGTTCATGGATTTTGTTTCTAAGAGTAACAATTTTATCGTTAAAAAAGCACATAACATCATTGCTACTGAGTGCTATGGGAATAGAAGGCTCAATCGAGCTGTGGCTCTCTGTCAGCCTGGCTACAGTGCTGAAAAGAAATCTTGCATTATTCTTATTCTCATCTATTAATGAAGAGTAGTACGCTGCTCTCGCTTTACGCAGTGCTTTCTTATATTCATTGAGGGTAATATGCCAAATTAAACAAGATTCTTCAAGTTTAGTGGAACGCCATATCCTTTCAAGTTGTCTCGACTTTTGCTTTATTTTGCGGGTTTCGGCATTATGCCATGGAGCTCGTCTATGTTGTTTTATTTTCTTCTTTTTCATAGGAGCAACAGAGTCCAATTTTATTCGCAGTGCATCTGTAGCACTATCAACAACATGATCAATTTGGGGTGGTGTACATTTGTATAAGTTTCCCCCCTTACATGCAGACATGCTATTGAGTTATTGGTGGAATCTCTTCCTTAAATTTGGCTATAGCACTAACAGATAGATTTCTGCCGCAAGAGCTTTTGACTAATGCTTTGTAGTCTAGTAACAGTACTTCAAAAGTTTCCAGAAAATGGTCGGATAAAGCAGGATTATGCGGTTCGACTAATAGTTGCTCAATTTCAGAGTCAAAGTCAGAACAAGGTCGAGAGTGTGATTATAACAGTGGGTTGGTTTATTTACACTCTGATGGAAACCAATAGAATCTAATATAGAGTTAAATGCAACAGTAAGGCAATTTTTATCATCGTCAACATGAATATTAAAGTCACCTACGATAATTACTTTATCTGTTTTAAGTGCCAGAGTTGATACAAACTCAGAGAATTCTGATAAGAATTCTGAATAAGGACCTGGTGGGCGGTACACTGTAACAAATAAGATTGGCTGCAGAGTTTTCCAGGTCGGATGCGTAAGACTAAAAACAAGACTTTCAAAGGAGGTATAATTTAATTTTGGTTTAGTATTGATAAGTAAATTTGAGTCAAAGATTGCAGCAACTCCACCTCCTCGGCCTGTGTCTCGAGCAATATGAGTATTAACATGGCTGGGTGGAGTGGCCTCATTTATGCTGACATATTCTTCATGTCTCAACCAAGTTTCAGTGAGACAGCATATATCAATATTATAATCAGATATTAAATCATTTATCAATATTGCTTTAGATGCTAAAGATCTTATGTTTAAGAGTCCACATTTAATCTTCCTGTTTTGTTGCACTGCAGTAGTTGTTACATTTACTTTTATTAAGTTATTATGTGTGACACCTCTATTAGGTTTTACTTTAAATTGTCCTTGGGCAGACGCACACACCGTTAATATTGGGTATTTTATTGGAGAGAGTGCAGAGAAGCATATACAACTGCGACTCCGCCTCCTAATCTCAACTCCAGTATGTCATGGATTAAGTCCACAAAACTCTGAAATATTTGCTGAGATAAGATCTGCACCTTCCAAAGTAGGATGAATGCTGTCTCTCTTAATCAGATTAGGTTTTCCCCAGAAGGCTGTCCAATTATTTATGAAGCCCACATTATTTGCTGGGCACCACCAAGACAACCAGCGCTGAAATGATGACATACGGCTATACATGTCGTCATTGATCAGATTGGGAAGGGGACCAGAGAAAGTTACGCTGTCCGACATTGTTTTAGCATATCTACACACCGACGCCACATTATCTTTGGTGCATTCTGATTGGCGTAAACGAACATCATTACCACCAACGTGAATAATAATCTTGCTGTATTTACGTTTATTCTTAGCCAGCAGTTTAAGATGCGCCTTAACGTCGCCCGCTCTGGCCCCCGGAATGCTTGTAACTGTGGAGGCTTTAGTCTCTAAATTCACGTGTCTCATAATAGAGCTACCAATAACCAGAATTGGCTTCTCAGCGGGTGTCTCACTAAGTGGGAGATATCTGTTAGATACGTGAACGGGTTTGTGGGGACTTGCGAGTCTCGCTTTATGCCCCTTCTGAACAGTCACCCAGTCTCCTAGCTGCTCGGGAGTTGCCGGGGGACGGCTAGTACAAGCTGCCTCTTGCCGGTCTATACCGGCTAGCATGGGTTTTAATGTAGCTGAGTTACTTTCTAAAATGCGGAGCCGGGCTTCTATGGCTATAATTCCCGCCTCCAACCTAGCAACTGTACTACATTTAACACACATAGGCTTATCAATGCCATTAAAGGAGGAAGGGAAATAGCCAAACATAAGACAGATAGAGCAGGAAGTAGCACTCGAGGGTGGGGAAGTAGCCATGATTAGCTATCAAGCTAAAGTAGCTACCGTTAGCAAAACCGAAAGAAGTGTAAGCAACTGTGGAGTTACAGTCGCTAAGAGAAAGAGAGTTGTGATTGCTTAAGCTGTAGTAACGTGTGATTATAACGTCAGGTAGCTGCCGTGATCGAGAATTGTAAAAACGATCGAGTTAATTTAAGATAATATAAGCTATCAGCAGCAGAGCAAGCACACAGGAAACATACAGGATAGCCCGGAAGTGACAACACGCTTACCGCAATAGTGATCGTGTCACTGGTGGGAGGAGTGAATGATCCCGGAAAATGGTAAACATTATTCCTGCTAAACATGAACATGTCAGCATATTCATTGTGAGCATGTTAGCCTAAAGCAAAACATGCACTCTGGACCATGTTTTTACAATGTCAGGCAAACACAAATATCTTGATGTTCAGCTCCCCCAGTGATGTCTTAAGATGATGTTCCAGATATCTTAATATACTGTATGTACAGGGTTCCGGCAGGGTCGTAAAAAGCTTTAACAAGTCTTAAATATGATCAAAACAATAAGAAATGTCTTCAATTTGTCTTTGGCAGGTAAAACATTTCTAATCAATGATTTTATCACTGAGCACAATCTCGATTTTATGTTTTTAACGGAAACTTGGATTGAAGAAAATAACAGTGCAGCTGTTCTTATCAAATCAACCCCTCCCAACTTTAGGTTTATGAGTCAGGAAAGAATGCATAAGAAAGGAGGTGGAGTTGCTATTTTGTACAATGATTCCATTCAATGCAGGAAGACATCTTATGGGGACTTTGCTTCTTTTGAATATGTGGCCCTTCAGCTGAAATGCTCCTCTCGAGCTCTGTTCCTAAATATCTATAGACCACCCAAATACTGTGCAAGCTTTTTTGATGACTTTACTGAACTGCTGTCTATAGTGTGTATTGACTTTGACCGTCTAGTCATTGTTGGTGATTTTAACATCCATGACAACCCCCAGGACATAGGGGCTAAAGAACTGTTTTGTGTTCTTGATAGCTATGGACTGACTCAGCATGTGACGGAGCCCACGCACAATAAGGGGCCCATTCTGGACTTAATTATCTCAAAGGGTCTGAATATCTCTAAGGTTGTGGTGACTGATGTTGCACTCTCTGACCATTCCTGTGTTTTCTTTGAGAGCTCTATTTCTGTTCACAAAAATGTTCAGAAAGAGGTAACCACAAAGCGATATTTAACTGAAAATACTAGGGAAATGTTTACTCAGAATCTTTCTCCCACACTTGCCCCTGCTAACATCTCAGTAAATGAGCTAGTAGATCATTTTAATTCAAAAATTAAAAATGTTATAGATGCCATTGCTCCAACTAGGGTAAAGGAAGTGACTGGGAAGAAAATATCTCCATGGAGAAAGGCCATGGCCGTGAGAGCAGAGAAGAAAGAGTGTCGAAAAGCTGAACGCAGGTGGCGAAAAACAAATCTCCAGGTTCACTTTGAAATCTATAAAGAGAGACTTGGCCTTTATAATTTGGAATTGAAATTTGCCCGACAGTCTTTCTTCTCTGATATCATTGCAAAAAACAAAAACAACGCACGTGCCTTGTTCGCTACCGTCGACAGACTAACTAAACCCCCAGTGTCAGTAGCCTCTGAATTTCTATCCACCAGGGCGTGCAATGAATTTGCCTCCTTCTTCACTGACAAAATTCAGAAAATCAGACAAGCAGTCAGTGCCTCTGTATCAGGTACAGCAAATGTGTTGTCCCTATGTCCACCTAATATCAATTCAGACATCATGACACAATTCCATCAGATTAATGATAAAAACCTAGAGGACATTATTAAACTTCTGAAATCCTCCTCCTGCTGCCTTGATATTATTCCAACAGGATTTTTCAAAGATGTTTTTCCTTGCATGGCCTCAGATCTACTTCATATAGTAAACAAGTCTCTTGACTCAGGTGTTTTTCCACAGGCCCTGAAAACTGCAGTCATTAAACCGCTCTTAAAAAAGCATAATCTAGACGCTTCAGTAATGAACAATTACAGGCCCATATCAAACCTGCCATTTATAGGGAAAATCATTGAAAAAGTAGTGTTCTGAAGTCTTTACACTGGCTTCCTGTGTGTCAAAGAATATATTTTAAAATACTGCTGCTGGTTTATAAAGCTTTGAATGGTTTAGGCCCAAAATACATTTCTGACCTCCTGCTAAATTATGAACCATCCAGATCTCTCAGGTCTTCAGGGACTGGTCAACTTTCTGTCCCCAGAGTCAGAACTAAACATGGTAAAGCAGCGTTTAGTTATTATGCTCCAAATATCTGGAACAAACTCCCAGAAACCTGCAGGTCCGCTGCAACTCTGACTACTTTTAAATCCAGGCTGAAGACTTTTCTTTTTGTCGCTGCTTTTAATTGAAACTGAGCCGTTGTGTTCATCAGTAAAGTGGAACTTCTGTGTGAACTATTCATATCTTAAACTGCACTGTTACTTTTTATTCATGTATTTTTTCTTTTAATGTTTCTTTTATTATCTTTTACTGTTTTAAATGCCTTGTCTGAATGTCTTTCATTTTTGTAAAGCACCTTGAATTGCCTTGTGTTGAAAGGTGCTATATAAATAAACTTGCCTTGCCTTGCCTTGCCTTGCCTTGCCTTGCCTTGCCTAAATTTGATTTAGAAGGTCTTAAAAATGATCACATTTGAAAGGTTCTTCTGTGATTGTGATCACGTCTACATGTGTTTTGGGGGAAATGTCTGGGCTGCAAAGTAACCAGTACGGTAATAGCCTTTCAGTTCCCCCCAACAATTTGTATTGAAATAAATCAACATTGAACCAGTAATCACTAACTTTGCATCCCACGGTCCCTTATCGGATAACACCCAGCTAGTAACCTAGCAACCAACCAAGCTTCTGCTAGCAGCAGTCAGAAACTCAGGTAGGCCTATCTTCGAATCACAAATAAATATGGGGAAGTGTAAGTTCAACCGTATTTGGTTGGAAAACATCAAATGTAGTGCTTGGTTGAAACCAGTGAAGGAGAGCGTGTTTGAAGCCCGCTGCACCTTTTGCAAAAAAATGTAGCGTTTTTTTTTGCAAATGTGGCGTTAGCTAGTGCAGCGTTAGCTAGTGCAGCAGCTCCCGCAACAACATCGGGGGACCTCCGGGTGACGTTTGGGTCTACGTCAACCCTAAAAGCTGAGGTGCTGTGGACGCTAAATACCGTACACCAATCCTACAACAGCAACGATGTACTTTTATGCTGTTATGTTCAGTCATCGTTCTTATGTTGAACGTAAATACATTAACTTTTTAAGTATGGGACGTATTTCTTCTTTCATAGCAATTTTCCTTCATACTATCTTGCCGTGAAATAGGTCTTAAATTCTATTCAAAGTGGTCTTACAAATATCTTAAAAAGTCTTACATTTGAGTTGGTGAAACCTGCATATATAAATATTTTTAATGGAGCCCTATAATTAACTATGAACTACTTGACTGTGTGATGATAAAAAGGTGTCCCACAATGTGTATCATGAATGGGTTTTAATGGGGTTTTTGGGCAACAATAGGCGCGTTCATACGCCCCAACTCCGGGGACTTCCGGCCGGGGACTTCGGGTGGCAGTATACTCCGTGAAGTTGTTTGCGGCCTGCCAGTAAACCCAAAGCAGAAGAAGAAGAAGTGACGTCAGCGGCTTCATTTGCCTAATCCTCCCCCAGGGACTTATTCCGGTGTGAACGCGATCTGTACTTAGTTCATGAGAACTAAAGAGTTCTCATGAACTAAGTTCTGATGAACCTTTGTGGGAAAAGTACTGCGGTGTGAAAGCGCCTCATGAAGCTCTGTAGAATAGAGGAATACGATATATAAGGCTTTGGAGTCTTTTCAGAGACGTGTAAATCTAACATAACTATAACAGCTGAAATATTTAAGGAGCTTATCAAGTCAACATCAGCTATTTGGAGTTAATGTATAAATGATATCATTAGTGACATCAAATGATCGATATATTCAAGGATGTCTTCTACATTTTTAACGCTTGAACTAAAATTGACTCTTGCGAAGTAGCGTGATGATGAAAATAGTCCACTAAAATTACATAATTCTCGGTCTGACATTGCCTGTCAAGACACATATTACATGCACGTATATTCAGAATGATGGGAGATGAAATATTTATGGACAATTTTTGCTGACCAAAGACATTGCACAGCACACAAATTAACTCAAACTTAGGTATGCATATGCACACACGTCCACACAGCACAGACCACTTCATAGTTTATACCTGCATGTATTTATATTTGAAGGCGTACCTCCTGCAATGCTGGAGCCTTCTCTGCTCAGGTCCAGAAGTATGTCTGTGCTTCTTGAAAATAATTCAAAAACAAATTAGCCTGTCACTTCTAGTCAACAACACTGCTACGTGAATTCCTACAGGTATACACTGCCAGGAGTTGACACATAAAATGTTATTCCTGATATCACAAGAGAGTTGGTGCCTGTTCAACAATCCGTACCTGCGTGAGAATATAACTTGTATTTATTGAAAATAGACGGAATAAATTGTTCATTTCAAACAGTACTCATGATAGTAAATTGAGATAAATTGCGCTCTAAAAATATGAAATACCCTGTTTTCTCTTGACTGCGTATCACTGCATGTGTTTGTTGTCAAATATGTTAAGCAGGAAACACAGTTGCTGCATGGATGTGTGTTCTCTGTCATGGTTCAGGTCTATGAATGAATACAGTTATGTCATAAGACGCTAGGTGCTCAATAGCACAAAGACATTTTTTAATTCAACTAACTAACTAATTCACTTTTGTCACAGCTGAACCCAAACACAACTACAAAGAGATGCAAAAAAACACAAAGACTCACAACGACTATGAAAAGAGACAAAACAACCACAACATGACTACAAAGAGACTCAAAACAACTACAAAAAGACACTCAAAATGAAAACATTGACACGAGAAAATCTTGTATTGCAATAGTGGGTTTTGTCCAGAAAACAAAAGAAATACGTTCTAAGGGAACATTTTGCAGATCTGTTTAGTATGCAAAGTTCATTTTGCAACATTACAGATATGCTCATTAGTAATGTTTCATTATTTTCTTGACAAAAACATAATACTGGAAGCATAACCATTTGTTTCTCTCTTTCCTTGAGCAAATAAGTAGTATTAAAAGCTCACGTTCCTGGGACTGGATTGAAGATGAATGTAGTTTGCTAAGGTCATAGTGATGATAGTGTCACTGTGTTGAAAAACTACAGTTTATAAGGGGACAAAAGGTCAATAATGTAGAGAAATGATGGGAGTTGTTATATAATATTGTACATGTGGCCACCCTATTAAATCGATGTTACTCTTGGTTATATTTCCCATATGGAAAAAGCTGACATATCTACAATGTCTAGAGCCAGCAAATTGTTAAAATAACATAATATGATGAGCAACAGATATCAGCCAATGCTTTATTATACAGTTCACAGTGCATAAAGACAACAATAACAATGAAGCCAAGAAGTGTCTCATCTCGATTAGGAGTCTTTGCCTGACACTGCTCTAAATATTTCATACAGCACTTTACACCTGGAGAGTGTGTGTGACTTGTGTCGTGTGTGATATGATGAAAACCAAGAGCACCAATCCTCACTTCCCAGAAGCATCTTTCAAAGCATCTTTAGTTTTTTTTCCACTCTGTAAACTTTGACAGCTGACACTGTTTTCCAATTGAAAGGATATTTTATATTCTACTGCTCTAAGATTCAGCTAAACATATTGAACATACGAGTTAAAAAAAGTGTCCAAAAAATGTATGGGCATACACAACCCTAGGGGACGTGGAGACTTTCACAAGTGTCTTACATTCTTTCTACACGGATTCAGTTTCATGGAACTTTCACAGTGAAATACAGCTAACTCCTCCATCCTAACCAAGTGCAGCAACGCCCAAGGTGGCTTCAAAAACACAGCAGTGCAAAAACAAAAACATTGCATCCCAAGACAACCCTCAAGGAATGTTTTTAGTGAATCTAACAGTGATACAGTGACTGATGGAATAACAGCTTTTCCTCAGAGCCCCAACCTGCTTACATTCATTTTGAATTCCACAACACAAATTGTGAAATTAAATGGACTTTCTTCCTCAATGGAGCATTACTGGGTTACTGACCAGGCCAACTGGAAGCAGGCCCAAGGGACCAAAGTGTCAAGGCCCTGCTTGCCCATAACATGTCACTCTAATGGCGCATTTCCACTACATGGCCTCGCTCGGCCTCGCTCGACATGGCTAGGCCTCGTTAGGACTGGCTCACTTTATGGCGCATTACCATTACAGTTTAGCAACTGGGGTAGTATCTATAGTAACGCAGTGTAGGCGGAGCCGTGACGTCATCTTCAATGAGAACCCCAGAAAAACAACACAGCCGTTAGCTGTTAGCACTCAAGCTCACAGCTCCTCATATCTGTTCAGAAACTAGACAAAACTTAAACAAGTACAAACCACAGACTGTCTGTGTCATGGCGAATACTGGTTTATTTATGTCTGTTTAGGCCGTTGTTGTGAGTGTGGACGGTCGGAGCATATACAACGTTAGCTTAGCCGATCTCCATTTAGACAACATGCATTTTAAAAGGTTTTTCGCCTGCCGTCTGTCTGCAGACTTGTCAAAGCATTAATTCATGGTTTTTGCTAATCGGTATCAGTATGTTGTTACTTCGGCATCATTTTGAAACATGTATTACAATTAAATCACGGTCAAATATGTTCATCTTGTTGTAGTTGTAGCCCCCTTGCCAGCGATTCTCTCTCTAGCTTAGTATACTCAGCCCGACTCAGCCTGGTTGTTGGCCCGGAAAGAACCTCGATTTTATGGGGCCAGAAAACTGTGTAATAGTACCCGCTAGCCGGTACTACGCTAAGTGGAAACGCAACCAAAAATGGGCCCCGCACGGCTCGGCACGCTTAAAGCGAGCTCCGCGCTGTAGTGGAAATGCGCCATAAGAGACACGAACCAACCAGGAGGAGAGTTAAATGTTCTTAAAGATACGATAAATTACTTATACTAGAAGACTGTAAAGTTATACAAACAACTGAAAATGACTTAAAAGAGACACAAAATAAATATAAAAAGGCTGAAAACAACTACTAGAGTATCATCAGGAGGCGGGTGTGGAGGGGGGTAGCCCTTCCGCCCCATAATGGGCCAGTGCGCACCTCGCCCACCCCGGGACCCATCAGAGGGCCCGGGAAAGGCAAAGGCGCATTACGTCCGGGGAGGGTATCAGAGGCCTACTGACCCACAGCCCCCCCTCACCAGTCCTGTGTTGCCCCAGCAAGCACAGACGAGGAGAAAGAGCCAGAAATGTCCAAGAGATAAAACGTTATGAAGGGGCCTGGCGTTGACCAAGACGCCGCTGTGCATATATCCTCCACACTCACACCGTTGAATAAGGCTGTTGACACAGCTACAGCTCGTGTGGAGTGCGCATAAATCCCCGTTGGGCAGGCTCTCCCCGCCTGTCCGTAGGCATGTGCAATGCACTCGCAGAGCCAGCCTGCCGGGCGTTTCTTGGACAGAGCTTTCCCGATCACCCCACCCCCGATGCACACGAACAGCTGTTCGGTGCGTCTAAGGGCAGCCGTGCGCTCCACATAACATGCTAGCGTGGACCAAGCTACTTATTCGGCCTTGCGGCCCAATAATCGCTCTGACCTGGTGAGCGAGTAGCCCACACACCCGCCACCATGATCGTCATCCAGGGAGAGTACAGCCCTGGGCGGTGGACTTCCATGAATGGCACCGCCTCGGCCATATCCTGGTCCCCCAAACACTCGAAGCAGATGTGGTGGGGATCGGCGCCCACTATTTAAGCCAGGGCACGAAGGACAGGCCCGGGTCTCTAGCAGTGGCGACTCCCTGGAGGTACAGTATGATAACTCTTTCTTCTTCTTTCAAACGTCTTATCTCTGCTTCAGTTGTTGCCCGCTCACTGAAGAGAAAGGGATGATAGTCAGGAGGCGAGGCCTCCTTTTATACGGTGAGATGCGTGCACATTCAGGTAGGCCCGCCCCAAGGCCGGCTACGTCTATAGAAATCTCAGTAGGTGAATGCTTGCATAGAGGGTAGTACCCATAGAGTCCAGTAGAGGACGGAGCCTGTGAGAGATATAACAACAACAAGACAATTGTAAATAGACACAACAACTTCAAAGACAGAGAACATTTAGAGGTAAAATAACAATGAAGTCTGTGTATAATCAGAAAAAGTACCATTAACACATTACTTTTGACATTTGTACTGTACATTCTCTTGCACTATTATATCTGTTTTATTTGTTCTATGTCCTATATATATATATATGTTGCACTGTTGATCGAAGTTTTTCATTGCCATATCTACACTGTAGCTAATGGCAAAGGACAATAAATAAAAGCCTTGAAACTTGGGGAACACTCATTTAAACCGAAACGTTAGGTCCAAACCATCTGAAGCCTTTTTAATGGTGTTCCAGCGCTGATTCAAATCTAAACCTGCATAACACATATTTAAATTAACACTTTGTAATGTAATTTCCAAGACACCAGCAGCATTACACACAAGTAAATCCACTTGGACAGAGTTCAAACTCCCTTTGCACCGAGGCAATGTGTGTGTATTTTCAACAGATGGGGACAGTAGTGTTTTTGTGCACGCTCATTTGTGTGTGTGTGGGTGTGTGAGTGTGTGTGTGTGTGTGTTCGTTTGTCGGGGTCCCTCTGTGCTTTCTCAGTGCTCTTTACAAAACGACCTCAGGAATTGTGGGTGCAGACATTTTGGAGTCTTGCCAGCCTAACAGCTCTCTATACCTACATTTGGAAAAAAACCATTTAAACTTGTAATGGATCTCTGGGGATAACCCATTGTGAGTGTGCACTCTGAGAGTCTTTAAAGTACTTTTGAAAACTTTTAGAGCAATGACTTGTTATTCAATAAACGGAAGTGCGGCCAGTGGTGGTGGAGACCAAAACAGAGCTTAAAGACTTAATGAAGGTAAATGAATGCTGTAAAATGTAATGTAACATTGAAATGTACATGACAATTGGATGCTAGGGATAATAACTCAAATGTTTCAAATTGTTCTTATACCACACCAAATTAGTTGTACAACTAATTAACACTCTAAGATGTATGAAAAAAGCAACATTAATGTCAAGATATTCATAGATTTTAATATATAGTGCTGTTTGTTGTCTATTTATGACCATGTGGCACAACATCGTCAACCCTATTAGATGTCCATGATGAATATGCATGGCATCACATTGTGTCTCTCTTTTCTTAGTGATTGTCCATGTGTGTTATTTCCTGAAAGTACATCATGATGACAGATGAATACAACATTAACCAGCAAGATTATTTAATGGAACGATTTTCTTAGACATGTTTCTCATTAGAACTAAAAAGTTAAAATAATTACCCATGCATCACCGCATGGCTGATACTCCGGCAAGAGTACAGAATCCATCGTTCAGGAAGAGTGTGTCTTTGGTTGTGTTCCTGATGTTGTTGCCCTGCACGTGTGTTTGTTGGGGTGATATGCCTTCCTGATTTCTGGCGGCACCTGTCATTAGGTTGCTGTGCGAATATGGATTATGTTGTTATCTTCCAATTTGCCAAGGGGCTTTTTTCAGGCAGTCACTGGAAACAATACAAATGTGTCAACTCAACTTCAGGAAGAGGTTATTGAAATAATGTTAGTTTGGTTAAAGACACAAATTGCAGCAGATTGCTACAGCATTTCCCCGAGAGTGAGCACATAGACCTTGTATCATTTTGTTACTTGAAAGAGAAAATTAAATATATTGAAAAGTGTGGGAGACAGTGAAAGATGTTTCCAATAATTCATCCAATGACAAGCTCTCCATCCGGGAAATGAAGTGATATTTAATTTAGGAAATTCACAGAGGATGATCAAGGGTGGGTGTGTGTATGTGCGCACATGATGAGGGTGGCATGTAAATGTACAGTTTAATGAGTGAGTATAACCTCGCTACTGACAGGAAGTGTATGCGTGTGTGAGGAGAGAGAAACGTTGTCACTGTCTAGACCTTGCAAATCATGAATATGGCCCAGACAGTGACAGTGCATTGACTGATGACAGAACGAACAAGCTCATTATTAAAGGTCTTATCACCTCTCACCAGACTCAGTTGCGCGCGCACACACACACACACACACACACACACACACACACACACACAGACACATTGTAGATCATTATCACCGATGCCATCGTATATGCATTTGTCATCATAATCAACGTTTTGGCACTAGCTCACCTTTTTAAAACGTTTTTTTACAAGCTTGTAGGTCAAGGTTACCTGAAGTGCCACTTACTGCAATTATATGATAGAGACACAACTATGCTACCTAAAAAGGGTCTGTTTCATGGTTCATACATTTTCTAGTTATTAAAAGATCAGTTTGCTTATTTACAATTATTATTTTTATAGTCTTGGATTTGCCCAGATGATTTACCGGATCCAAATGTTATCAGCTGATTCAATGGCATTATCTGGATCATACATTTAAGGTGGCATTGCCCTGGGGGGTATGTCACGAAGCAGGATTTTCGCTTAGCCGGCTAAATTCAGGGAAAACTCCGGCTTTCCGGTTCTATAAAGCTGGTTCTGTTTTTAGCAGGCTAGATTTCCATGGTAACTTATGCTTAGCGGCTAACCTGGTCGGGACCAGGTTAGGTTGCAGGCTAAGAGCTCAACTCAGTGAAAGCACTGCCTGCTGACCAATCAGAGCTCCGTGTGCGGAGCGGGGTGCAGAGTTTAAAGCGATCAAGTCACATTACAGGAGAAAGGAAATACAGTTTAAACTGCCGTTGCAGGAAAGCCGGCCGGCAAAAATCACCGACTGTGTGAACATGAACATTAATAGAATATCACCTCCCATCTTCAGAGCAATCTGACTATTATAACATTAGCGTTAAGAAAGCTTACTTAAATATCTGCCACAACATAAGTAACTGGATCAAAGTTACGGTCTATATGCTGTAAAATGTATTATCTCTTCGATTTACACACGGAATATATTGCACGTCAGTCAGCGGAGCCGTATCTGGCCGTGCAACACTCACAGTGTCACATACTGTATGCAGAAGTATTATTTTAAGCAACACATTAAGTTGACGAAACACTCGAGTCAAATGTAATTAAAGTCAGATCGTGTCTTACGGGCAGTGATATCATAAACCTGTTAATGTACGCATTCAAACACTTTTTCTTTTACCAGCTGTATTCACCTTGCAGGTGCAACTATGTGGCTTTTATCCTGGATAAAGTGTTTAAGTCATGGATGTTTAAAGTCTTCATATTTGTCTAATTATATAGTTGACTTTTGATTCAGGAAGTATGACGCGCTGCACTGTCAGTACGCTTCTCCATGTTTGTGATTGGTCGAATGCTCCAAATACCACCCCTTTCATGTGAACGCGCACCTAACTAGATAGGGCACGGCTGGCTTGAGCGATCCAATTGATAACCCGTGTCGTAGGTAAGGGATAATGTGCAGCGACGCGGTCATTATGGGGAAAAGAACACCGACAGGCTGATCAGGAGCCCGACGCGAAGCGGAGGGATCTAGATCGGCATGAAGGTGTTCTTTTCCCCATAATGACCAAGTCGCTGCACATTATCCCGCTTATTACATGGCCACATTCTCAACAAAGTAACAACATGACTCCCAATATCAATTGAAATGCTTTTGTGGATTTAGAAAATTATTTTATTGATTTAAAAAATAGTTGTATGTATTGATTTAAATTGACATGCATCCGCTAAGAAAAATAGTCCGTTGTTACCGTTTGAACTAACGTACCAACGGCAGGAACTGCTTCGATAGCGTTTGAGGAGCTTTTTGATTACAGATTTGAAAACAGCGCTGCTTGCTTTAAAAATAGCACAATTCATGATGTCAAACCTTGGAAAGTATCTAGATATCCCTGCCCTAATGTCAAAGGAACTGGCAACTGAATATGTGTCGCCGTTTGATGTCTATGTCTGGACCGCTGCGTAAAAAGGAGGGTTTCTGCCCGTTACTTCTCCGCTGTTTTCTTGTCGCTCTTGTCTTGTCAGTTAGAAAAGCAAACTGCATGCAGTTTGCTTTTCGCCCAAACTGTATACAGTTACATCGACCGGACTTGTTTGTGCAGATGTGAGCGTCCTTAGCAACGGTCAATAAGTGCTTGACAGCGGTCTGTCTGTTCTGGATTAACAACGTGTCACGTGTTGTGAATTGACCAATCAGAATCGAGTATTCAACTAAGCCATGTAATAATGCCGTTTAGCGAGAGGGCGTATGTTTTGGATTAGGCCAACCGGCTAACTCAAACATATCCAGGTTAGGTTGAACCAGCTTCGTGACATACCCCCCCGGTCTACCTCCTGGAGGGCCCAGTAAGCTGTTATTGTCAATTGAGTGGTGCAGGCATGACGTATTTACCCGGAAGTAAGCTGCACATGGGTTCCCTCGACAAAAAAGCAATGGGATTTCTCCATAGGATTTTGGAAAATAGCTCGAAATAAGGTATTTGGAAAACTAACCTGCCATCCTGTCCTACCTTCTCGAAGTTCAATCAGTGCTTGAAGCCTTTAATTCCACAATATATTCCCTTGAACAAACTCGATTTCCTCTGCCTGCAATGTAAACAAATGTTTCTACTTCCGCGATCAACCACGCTGTGCCGCTTCCCACTGACGTCACACCCCCGAGGATTCGCGAATTGGAGTCCCAGATCCAGCCACGAGTTCTAGCTTCCTGCCCCCTGCAGCAGCAATTCCTCAGGAATCGCATTTTAGCAGGTATATAATACAATTCTGCATAAGCAATGTTTTATTATGGAAATATTTGGCCTGCAGTAAGTCATATTTGAGGCAATTATACAGAAGTTGTAAATGTATAAGTATTTATACTACTATAAATCAATTAAATAAAAAAATGGAAATAAATCAAATCTATTTCAGTTACGTGAATATGAAGGGAAGCTCGATACATTTTTGACCATCATTTTAGACTTCGATCTCTCCTACAGTGGCTCTTCTATGAATACCATGAATCCTTCTCTGCCAAGCGGCCATGTACATTTAATCACCTACCAAAGAAGAGTTTTTCCCCACAGGAATTAAGCTCTACCTGCAATATTCTGCCCCCTTTGCTGGGTGTGCCTCAGGAGGCTTCATGCTGCAAATCGTTTCCAAAGCTCTTTCTAAATCACAGATGTTTGTCAATTACCTTATCACAGGCTTACATCAAGGTTTCTTAGCAGGTTATGCTGGCTCCCAAAGGGACCCATGTCTGTAAAAACATGCACTCAAGACTGAAGTTTGCACTGAAGGAGCCAGGAGTATTACACGTGCTGCTATTTAAACGTTTAATAACATGACAGGCCCCTAGCCTAGTGCTAGGAGGAAATATTCTAGCAACGTTTCTTTATTGATCCGTTAGTTCCTCACGATTATTCTGTCAAGAGTATTAATAGCTACTAAAGATGTTTTCCCGTTTCTATGCTCTGTAGATGACATGGCAGGGAAAGCAGACAACACAGATGCCTCTGTGGCATATATATTTTAATGTTTTACACTCAAATGTGCATTTGGTTGCCGTAGTAGCCCACGTTTCTTTGACACCTCATCAGAAGCATTATACTGGATTCTCTACAACACCTGCAAGCACCCCTTGGTGTCCATCTTTTAACCATTTCCTAGTAGTTGACTTTCCCAGTTAAAACCTTTTCAACAGCTAGACCTACCTCTTACAGAACAGGAACTGGAAGCCCTTCTACACATCTAGAATTATCGATATCATTCTCGATAGTGTGCTATGCAAGCTTCACTGCCACCAGGCAAGCTGTCCCGCATCAGAACAGCCATAATTACAATTCATGTTATTTATTTAGCGCTTTTCCAAGTGTTCAAAGTGCTCTACGTTATACTACATATTAGACTTATATTACATTCAATACTGATTACTGCCTTCAATTATGGTCTCCCACTGGTAGTCTCTCTAAAAGAGATGTTTTATATTTATAAGGAAACTAGCTCTAGCTCTAGCCTTTCTGTCCAAACCTTAACCTGTTAAGCCCCGATCCTGCAGGTCTCAGGCTCGAAAATGACATTCCCAGAACAAATGACCATATCTTCACTTCTAAAAGGGGACAATTAATAATCTTTTTTCTCAAAGCAATGATAAATCTGTGAGTTGGATGTAGAAGAGTCAGAATCAATATAGATTTTTTTAATTTTAAAGTAAATTCAGATTGAACATAGTACCAAAAAAAAACATTACTAATAGTGAAAACCAGAGTTAACACGTTACTGTAATAATATTACTTTTGTCGGTAATGGAGTAGTGTAACGCGCTACTTTTATAATTCAGTAATCACACTACAGTTACTAACATTGCCCCGGCACGCGTTACCTCGTTACTTTTATAAAATCAGTCATAATCACACTGAGAGACAAGAGGGGTTTCCGCCGCAGGTTTATATGTAGGTAATCTGCGCGACTTGCGCGTCCACATCTCCACATGCAGTGCTGCATAAACATGGCTGAGTCAGCGAGAACCTTCGAGGGGTGGAGGTATGCCCATTATTTTGTCTGAAGAATAGACAGGAATGTGACGGTGAGGTGCAAACTATGTCCAGGCCAGAAGCTGTTATCCACTGCTGTAAACACCATGTCAAACCTCAACAAACACCTGCAAAGAACACATGCTAAGGTGAAGCTAATAGCTAAGGACCTCCGAACCCAGAGTGAGGATGTTGTGAGCGCGCCGCCGCCGAAGCAACAAAAATGTGCATTTGGAGGACCGGTAACCAAAGCAGAGATGGACAGGCTTGTAGCATCCTTCATAGTAGAGGAAATGTTGCCCATTTGCACAGTGGAATCACCATCGTTCAGAGGTATACTGCGCAAAATACAGATAGCAGGAGACAGAGGACAGCCATGGTCAGATAGGAAAACATTCAGGAGCTATCTGGATCAGTCTTATGCGACAATGGAAACTGAACTAAAGAGAACATTTGAAACTTTAGCAGTCTGCGTGATCTGCCTGTAGGGAGGGGCGGGCCGGCCCTGCGAGTGAAGTAACGAGTAAAGTAACGAGTTACTTTATGTAGAGAGTAACGAAGTAATGTAATATATTACTTTTTACAAAAGTAATATGTAATATATTACTTTTTTTTAGTAACGACCCCATCTCTGGTGAAAACCACCCTTGAATGATGGGATAGAAGACTAAAAGCTTTAGGAATCCAAACTATAACATATAATAAGTACCCTGTATCAAGATTGATGCAAAACAAGTGACATTTGACCTTTTTAGAGAGATTTAGCAAAAAAGAAACTCTTCTGGGGTAATTTGGGTGGATTTGACCTATCTCTGGCCCCCCTTGGTCGATTTTGATGAGTGACATCTCTTTTTAACCGCTAGAGCCAATGGAATCGAGGGGAAGTTCCACATACACACACACGTTACCAAATAAGGAGTGAGAGTGACGCGTAGCACACTGGGGGATAGTATCTAATCTCCACGCAGTTTTGGGGGTTAGTTATTTAATCATCACTCATCGTGCTATGTATATCTGTGGAGTGATGAGGCCCGAGTCTAGACGGCAAACTCAACTATATGCTGCTTCTAATAAACATGTTAAAGAAACATGTGAGTTGTCTGACTGAAATGACAAACAGATGAGAATGCTGCGTGGGGTCTGGGTGCCGTGTTGGTGGGACGTTGCGTGACTCGCTGCTGCGAGGAGCGGACAGTGTGAGCTGGGTTCATTTCCTGCTTGCTGCGTGGGATCTGCGAGACAGCGAGACATCGTGAATGGACGCGGGAAGGGGGGGGAGGTGCTGAGGGGGCTGCAGCACCCCCATCTGCGAGGCTCCACTTAAGATCCATATTCAAAAATACAGATTCAAAAGTGTACACGTTGAAGCATTTATTTTAACAGTTTGCAAGAAAGCAGGTACTTGCTTTCAAGCAGAACAGGGGCAAACAAACTTAGCGGGAGTGTTTACGTGTTCAGCGTAATGACGTACAACGTCCTGAACTTCTGTAGTCCTATTCAGCCACTTGTTAACAACCATCGTTTTTCAGACACGTAAACTCTTCAAAAATCACCAGTGGGGTCACTGCTGATGTATTTAATGTCGTAGAACAAACGTGATCCGTCTCTTAAATTTGTGTCAACCACAGACCTTATTCCAAGCTATTTTCCAAAATCCTATGGAGAAATCCCATTGACTCTGAGACGAGGGAACCAGTAGTGGTAAAATGCTAACTCACTTCTGGGTTTTAGGACTCGTCACTGCACCACTCTATTGGTAAGCTGTCGACTATAAAGAAGTTCAAAAAATGTTGACAGCGACCTCTAGTGGCCTTACTAAATATGATGGTAGTAAAGAAGGAAATTGAGTGATGTAGTATAAGTAGAGACAACGTCTGCTTTGAAAGGAAGTTGGGATGGATTGGTAAAAAAACATTACTTTCAGCAAGGATACAGGTTGAGTTTGTTATCACATGGGACACAAACGGAACACACGTTGATGAACATACCTTACTGAGGTTACGAATAAAATATACCTTTCTACTTACCCAAACCTTGATCTTTTCCTAAACCTTAGCAAACTGTTTATTTTCCAATCCACAATGTTACCACGTTTAAAACTGCAATAGTTTTACTTTTTATAAGGTGCGGGTAGGTGCAGTTTGTCCTATCTAACATGATGCATTTGAAGGGATAACACCTGATAATAGCCATTTAATAGGCTGATAACTATCCAAATGTGTGGATAATTGCAGAGTTGTGGAAGTACAGCTCCAGCACTACAGATACATCTAATAGAGAAGGAAAAACAAAAACAGTCAAACAAGAAGACAGGTTTTAGAAGAAAAAAAACTGTTTATCCAGGTTCTCCATAACGTCTTTTTTAGAGGTGAAACAAAATGTGTAAACTCTTACTATGGTGGTAAAAGCAGTATAGATATTGGCTGGTATTCATAGTGATTTTAATTTCATTAATTACAATTTTGTAATCCGGGCAATTTGGCTTTCTTCCTATGAACACATTCTAACGTTGACTGAGTGTTAATTGTTAGTGTGTGTGTTAAATGGCAGCAATTCCAGAAAGTATCTACATTGTAATGCATTTCCTGCCACTTCAATATCTTGACAGTTATTCCACCTGCTCATTGTGAGCCTTTGTTGAATGAGATGGACAGAGAGCGCTGTAGCCTACAGTTAGCAGGAGGATAATTAGCCAAATCTCCATGGGTGGTTGAGCCGCCCCAAGCCCCTGAACTGGAAATAGTCTGTGTTCCCATCCATGCTGTCGGTGGTACTTGCGGCAGTTAGGTAAGGGTCCCTTAACTGATTTAAATCAACTAATTAGAATTGCTAACAACACACTTGTTCACACAAGATGAGGTGTTAGTGGCTTAAGGACGGAGTTGGACGATATTATGTATATCTACAGTATTGTATGTACTTTTGGGCTATTTATATCTTCTTGAATCCCTCGTTGTTTTTCCTTTTATATATAATGTTTGTACTGCTCTCACAGTTCACTGGTGTCATCTTATGTCTGCCTGTGGGGGTATTTTAGTTGGAGAGAGATCTCTAGGGTCACAGCCAAATGGGTTTTTCATTGTAATCGTCTAAAGAGCTTTTTACCTTCTATTGAGACTCATCAGCAGGCCCGGGTTGCACTTTCTGCAAATAGTGCATTTCTGTCTCTTGAAATTAGGTTTTGAATAAGAAAATCCATTTCATAATTCTATTGCAAAACCTTTTCATTGTGTTACTTTCAATATATTCTGGTGTTGATAGAAAGACAAGCTACATTCAATGTTTTTCAAGTAGAAAGTTCTTCTCCACTTACTGTAAACAATCCACTGAGGAAAACTGGAATACATGTCATTCAAATAAATAAGTCTTGGAATAACCATTTGCATCCTCCTCATGCTTGATTTATACTTTAACTAGAAGGGTGCTCAGAGAGCCGTTTTCATAATTGAAAAAACTGGGTGCCACCCCCCCAACATTTTGGATATTTACCCACAAAACTTGGGTCCTTCCGTTGCTCATGCCACACTCTTCCGACAAGTTTAATTATAATCAGGCAGGGTTTTTTCCCGCAATCCTGACAAACAGTCCAACAAACAGAAAATGAACTTGACCTTCTTCCAAAAGGTAATACATATATGTTAATAATCACATTTATCAGCTTTAACAAACCAAATACATGACCAGGTGATATTGTGTCTACAAGACCTTATAGATGTTATTTAGCGACTTGAATACCTCTCAAAACTCTTCAAAATTCTAGTTGCTGCGCTTGAGCCAGTTACATTTGTTCACCTGGTACATGTCACATCTAAGCTCATCAAGTGTGGTTCTTCCTCCTCTGCAAACCCCCTCCCCTCCCTGTGGCGCCCTTCATGTTTAATTCATGTCTTCAATCATTTAGCTCTATGTGCAGAGTTAGGGGAGAGCGCTTGTTTCCTCCGTCAGTGTGTCCCTCCAGTGTGGCATTGCTCAGGAGCAGATGGCATCGGTGATAATGATCTACAATGTGTGTGTGTGTGTGTGTGTGTGTGTGTGTGTGTGTGTGTGT
>CALSBZ010044507.1:756533-767531 GCA_943591055.1 Gobionotothen gibberifrons | reverse complement strand
GAGAGAGAGAGAGAGAGAGAGAGAGATAGATATTTGCGAGTTGCATATGAACTCAGGGCCGGCCCGTAGCACTGGCAATCTGGGGAGGCGCTGCACTGGCAGTTCTGGGAGGGAAAAAAATTTTTTTGACCGTTGGGGGTCATCCTAATTTTCGGCCTTGATGTAACAATATTCATAATTAAGTAAATGTAACACCCTTTTCACCCCGGTTACACGTTTAATTTGCCCTGTACGATGGGCGCTGTAAGTGATGAAAATGGGGGATGTTGGCTTATCTGGCACCCGCAGCTCACAGCCAAAATGCGAGGGAGCTAGGGAGAGAGAGAGAAGGGCGCACCGCCCGGTACCGGTGCTGTTGTTATTAGAATCTGGTGCTAGCTGCTCTAACGGAAGAAGAAGATGTTTCTACAATAATGTGGAGGGAGAGTCCTCTCCAGTCAGACTGAGAGGCTGATAACTACAGCTCAGTGAGGTAAAGGACTCTGAGTGTTTAGATAGTTCACTTTAGTCTAAGTTCAAACGGTTTGGTCACAATTTATGTAAACACATATTTCCAAGGCACTCCTTTATAATTATTGGGATAAACAGGTTTTAAATCATTCCAATGTATATGACAGTAACCAAAAATATCCTTTAAAACTGGAGAGATAAAAAAAAATGCATAAATAAATAAATGTTAAGCTATGGTAGGTTGGTTATTGGTTATGTTCACATACTTATTTGATTACATCCACTTGTCTAAGACGACAACAGAGACTTTCGACCCAAAACCAGCTGTTCACTTGTGGATGCAAGCAGCTAATCGCAGACTCAAGCAGAGAGAAAGTAGTAGGCCTACATCATCAGCAACCATGTCTGACAGAGAGGAAGACAGTGAGGAGAACAGTGAGGAGAACAGTCAGGAGGGTAGTGATGACAGCTTGTAGGATTACTGGTCGTGCTAATGTTGTCTTGTGTTCACCTCTGCATGTGTTCAGTGCCGTGTGTCTAGCAAATAAAGTCAAGACCCCCTCAAAAGTTACGGTTTATTTCATTTTAAGGATGAGCACCAAGCAACATCTCCAGGTGCTCCTTTGATAACCAGGGCAAACAAGTTATGTGCACCCCTGATTATAACCATGGTGTTACATGTTAACACATGTCTTCATGTTTGGTAGTCTTACTTTCAAGATATTTCGATATGGACATGTACAAATTGTTACATTCTGTCAGACAGACAAATCCATTTGAGGACATAAACACTGCGATAAGAAGAAAGTGCTTCTTTTATTCTATTTAGAGCACCTGGGGAGCTGAAATTATCAGATCACGACGATTCCGTTTGCGTCAATGTGTTCTTAAATAACCGATAAGAAACTTTCTGGCAAAAATATAAGTTCATATCTGATGAGGAAGGTGCACAAACACACCGTTAAGTTCAATGAAATGCCAGATTTGTATCCCCTTCAATGACTAGGAGATAAGCACTTAAAACTCTGACTACTGTATCCAAGATCTGTGATTATGGCTCAGTCCGACCTAATGTCCTCGATGCACCACACTACCCAACTGAAAAAGGTCATATCTCATTTGAAACTCAAAAAGCATCGAAGCAGCAGCAGTGTGAGTCTTGTTATGTGGTGTTGGTATTACTTTTTTCTGGTCATTCTATGAAAGTTAGGATGTAGATTTTATAAGTCTGAGGATGTTTTTTTGGCAGAGGCTACACATGAATGTCGAAAATAATGCTTTACGTTTTCACATCATCAGCATTCTGTAATTTCCTAGTCAAACTTTGTGTAGAGTTCAAAGATCTTAATGCATGCTGTGTGTGTGTGTCTTTGGAAAGCTTTGTGCTAAAGTAAACAGCAGCCCTATCATTATCAGAACACACCTTTTGATATTCAGATTTGTATTCAGGTTAACACACAGACCCACAATTTCCCTTCTCTTGTAAAGACAGTTGGCTTGTGTGCATGAATGGCACATGGTGTTGGTGCATCTGGCTTTGTGACAGATGGTTGGTAATGGAGGACCCAGTAGTGCTGTGTTTAAAATGCAAGGCAGTCCCAAAAAGATTCCAGTAAATCCAAATGGTACAACATCATTCTGTAAACTGTGGCAATGGTCTTATTATAAATTCCTTTTCTCCTGGAGAAACTTTCTTTATATCAAAAAGACCTACAGAACAACAGTATAGTAACGCAGATTTTCCGTAGGATCTGTTAGGAGGGTCACCTGATATACACATGAATGTATGTAGTAGAAACGCACTGCACCACTGCTTAATCACTACTGACGAAGCTCCTACTGTGACTACCTCCCACTTTGACACAACCAAGTTCACAATGAGTCCCAAACAGGCAGTCACAGGAAAATGAAACTTAACTCAGCTTAAAGACATTGAAGTGAAGTTGTGACTTATTAAAAACCATGAAATTAAATGTTAAAACCAAAGTTTAAAACACAATATGCTCGAGCTGATGGAAGAGACAAATGTCCATGTTTACTGTAAATATATGGGATGTTTAGCTGTTACCGTCTAAAAAACTAAAGGTAAAGGCCTACCAAATATATGAATGGTGAGGGAAATAGTAAACAAACCAATCTTTTGGAACAGATCTTTTAAGTATTCAGTACGTACTGGGCATACCTGTCAAATGTCCGAATGTTCATGAATCCACCTCTTAATCGCACGGAACAATCAAAACAAAGCATAAAAGTATCTTTCCTTGTGCACACTTTACGGAATGGTAATCCATTGAAGAGTCGTTTTATGAGCAGCACCAATGCTTAAACATGCATCTAGTATTACTGAGTTTCACGTAGAAACTGACGCCATATTATGCAAAAGAGTAATCAAACCTTGGAAGGTTCAAAAGCTGTAATCGATTAACGTGTATCATCCCAATTGAGCCGATACTGTGAAGAAAGTTAGTTTACATATCACTACAGGGAAACTGACAAGTCAAAGAGGAAAGAAAAGTTATAGGGTGTGAATAGAGGACAGAACAGGAGAGGAGTAGGTCTAGGTGAAGGGTTGTCTCATTAATCTAAAAAGGGTGCAGTGATCCCTTCAGAATGCAAATGAAACCATCAGTCTTATCGGAGATACAGAGAGAGGCCTGGAATGGCCGAGGTATTGACAGGGTTATTTGGGAAAAAATCTAAAGTATAGGGCGGGGAAAAGAGAAGAATGGGACAATTAAGTTCCACTGAAAGTCAGAGCTATTAAGCAGTTTTAGGTTCAGAATCACTGCCAAACACTCTAGCCTCTGATATAGACAGCATATATGACAGTATCCGGCAAATAAAGGGCTTGTACAAGGGAGAAATACTTAAACAGAGAACAGTAGGGCAAAAACTGACTCACCAAAATCAGTATTGAAATGAAAGAAAATCGGCCAAAAATGTATTTTATATTTAAATGTTATGTATTTAATTTGTACTTATTTTAGAGGCCTTATTTCCTCTATTAAATCCCAAAATGGAATCCTCCACCTTCATATTAAGGGTTGCCCACTTTATGCTATCTTGTTGCTAATGCACTTGACTACCCTCGAAAAACATCTGAGATTAAAATAACTTTTAAATGGATCTCAAGACAAGACCGAAATAGTTGATAACTCTTAAGTGGCATAACTTTCCCACTGACAGACATATTGCAGCTGCGTACACAGCAGTACTTTCTGTTCAATGTCTGTTTGTTTACACCAGTCTGCTAATATGCAACAATTACAAGAAGACATTTATTGAGAAGGTATAAAATGTACGTTCATAATCTTAGTTTTGGGTGCTAGCATGCTAATATTTGCTGATTAGCACTTAATACAAAGCACACGAGAAGTGCTATTAGTTTTGAAGGTATTTGGTCCAACCTCTAAGTATCTGATAATTGAAAAAGTTGACCCTATCAGTGAGATGAAAAAGTAATAATTTAATGTTAAATCATCCAATAGTTGTCAAACACTGAGAACCATCATCCTCAACCTCCTGTTACAGCTTAAGGAAAAGTCAGAGAATCAATACAATATGGGTACCATGTATGTTTGTTGAAAATGTCTTGGCCATCCCTCATATAGATGTTAACATATGTGAACCTGAACCAAGCAATTGACAAACAGACATTGTCTGTTCCCAGAGCCCAATGATTGCATGGCTAAAATGGAGATAGTTAATTTCTGTCCTGTTTTAAGTCCAAGCCAATGTTTTATTCATCCCATTAAATTTGCTTTTTGACAATGTCAAATCATCGGTTAAGGCAGTGTTTCTCAAAGTAAATCTGTTTACAGTTCTGTTTCATATAGGTGTTGAGAGATGTATCCATAGATCTCTTCATGTTGCTCTCAAAGTGCACCAGATTGATGCTTTTCCACACACCAGCTATAAAAATAGCACTTTACCCCTGCTAATATGCCGTGAGCTCATTATCGAGCCTTCATTGTAACAGTCACAGGTACACTGTGTGTGCGCGTGGGGAGTGTTGCAGTAGAACATTCCACTGTAGCGCCCGGGACATTAGTGGGAAACCCTAAATGTTTGAGCACCCTCTATGAAACGTCAAGCTACCCCACAGCACCCCCAAAATAAATCTCTGGCGCCGCCACCGAGCCTGCAGCCCCGTTTTGAAGAAATGTGCAGTGCACCACAGGCTCATTGCAGACACTAATTGCCAAATATCAGCATTTTCTTTATTTTCATTTTTTTGCACAGATTGCAAAGTGGCAAAGTATTATAACGTATTGTTCTAGCAAAGGGGTTGCACAATTGTATTATGTATTAATTTGTTTGACCACCCAGAATTATGGAGCATTGTTTTATTATCACTGTTCTAGCAAAGTGATTTTTTAATTTTTTTGAAAGGAATGCTCACGTTCATATTGATGTATTTGAATAAATGTTAACTTGGCCCATTACGTGACTATTTGTGTTGGGGGGGCCCGACTTTTTTTTTTCTCCAAAGGGGGGCCTGACAGAAAAAGTTTGAGAACCACTGGGTTAAGGGGATGTACCGACTGAACTATATGTTCTCAGAATAGTAGTCATCTCCCCTTTTCCTTCAATGTCATGTTCCTTGTTAAAACCTTAGCATATCAATATGATCAGATGATCAGTAGGAATTGGTTGACAGTAAATATTACCATCTCAATTTTAGACAAAGCAAGCAAATTGCTTGTGCTATAACACAGATAATAATGGGGATACTAAAACAAATCAGAGGATTATTAGAAATATGGAGGTGGTGAAGGGGAAAAGGTGTTGCACAACAGAGAGCTTTGGTGTTCAGAATCAAGTGAGGTGAAATTGAAAGGTGCTTCAGGTGGCAGCAGAGAGTGTCTGCTGGTTATCACAGTTGAAGGGCAGCTAGTCTGTCAACCTGTTTGTCTGCAAAGAGACAAAAAGAAATCATGAGGTGAGACCAGCTGTGCACCGAGCTGCCTCCGTGGCTCAGGCGGAATCTCGTAGGTGTGCGAGTCAATAAGCGGCAGACTCTTTAGATCTGGCTTTGTGATGCTGCGGGGCACTGATCAATTGGTGGTGCAAAGGCCAACACTCTCCTTACACAAGCCACAGAGCAAACACTTTCAGCCACAGGAGAAAATAAAAAAACTGAATTTAGACCTTAGAATCTTATAATATGTCACTCTCCAACTCTCTGACCCTTATATTTTATCGTCTTGCGCTTTCCGTCTACTGACTCTTCAGGTGATTTTTGTATAGTTCACAGAAGTGCTGGTACAATAAGGTACAGGTGTTTCAGGTTTGGTATTCGTTGTTCAGTTTGACCGAAGGATTACGGGAAGAATCTACTTGATTTTTCATGAAACTTAGTGGAAGGGTGTAGCATGGAGAAAGAAAGAACCCACCAACATTTGGAGGGAATCCAAATCAAAGCATGGCTTCTAGTTGCTATGGTTTTAATTGAAGAAATACCTTCTCAAAATATATACAACACTCTTAACTTTACTTTGGATGATTTAAGACAACCTTTGCTCTGTCCTTTACTAAGCCAGTTGTACATAGTATTTGTTGAATGGATATGATGTGAACTGAAAAACAAAATGAATGTTCCCCTTTACCTTTGTGTTTGATGATTTGTTAAGAAGGAATGATGAGCCCATAAAATGATGTGTCCACCAGACCAAAGCTCATTAGTTAAAAACTCTCACACACTCCTGATAATCATCCTTCCCTCTGTATCTCTTCCTCTTGCTTTCACAGCTCTTCAGACCTCTCAGCCTCCCAAGGTCCTTTTCCCCCCGGAGAGACAAGACACATCGATAGAAATCACGCCTGGTAAGGACCAACAGCTCTTCTCCATCTCTTTATTCTTTGGCTCAAGAGGTAATCCTCAAGGTACTCGTTTTTAAAATGCTGTTGCCATCTGTGGTGCAAAGTGCTCATTTCTCTGGTGTTTCTTCATGGCACCGATCTGTGACACGACCATGGACGCTTCCATTTTTGCCCTGTCACATCAAAGGTGGACAGCTGGAGTGCCACTGTAGTGCGACCTTCAGGCATAAGTGGAATTGAAATTTGGGTTAATGGGACTCCTGTCATAGAGATGCATATGTGCATAGCCTACAACACAACACCAACACCCTTTTACACACAAATATAATCCCACCTTAACCCTGTGCAA
Source organism: Gobionotothen gibberifrons (assembly GCA_943591055.1). NCBI lineage: Eukaryota > Metazoa > Chordata > Actinopteri > Perciformes > Nototheniidae > Gobionotothen > Gobionotothen gibberifrons. Next base: position 760,909 of record CALSBZ010044507.1, on the reverse strand, counting down.
GGGAGAAGTACCTCATTTCCAGCTTGCCAATGCTGCACAGAATGGATTATAGTGATTTTCTGTCCATGATGATCCTGTAAATGGAGCTCTTTTCTGTCTCTTCAGAACTGATGCTAGCACTTTGTATGCTAAAGACGTAGTTGTTTTTTTATGACAACTGACTGATGTCAAAATGCATTATTGGCTCGGAGCAAGTCCTCATAAAAGCAAATGTCAAAACTTGTAAAAACTACATTGGATTTGACTACACTTAAATGTTTATTTGTTTCTAAAATGATATAATATAAAGAGCATGGATTAATTCCAGTGAACGTTGCTTATCTCCTTCAAACACCAACACAAATATTTTTGGGCATCTACTTTGTGGGCCCTCATAACATGCACATTAGCAATCCTACAAGCTCAGATCATGTGATAGCATATAGGGTACATGGTTAGAGTTACTTGTCTAAAAGACTTGATCATACTGAGTAAGTTGGGGATATCTCAGACACTTGTTAATGGTAAGATTTACTAAACCTAAACCAACCAAAACAAACCCCCTTATCTTTTTCGCATACATACATTCACCTGACTTCATGCATTGGAACTAAACAATGACATTGAACATCGATCATCAGGGTGTGGGAGTGTCCAATATGAATATGACTAACACATTTTTCAACGCAAAGGATACTCCGGTTGGCTTCAACACGTTTAACATTTGCAATCTTACACAAGTACTTATTTGGATCAAGGCAATACGACTTACTAGTAAGACTTGGTTTGGTTTAGGAAAGACGTTATGGTTTAGGTTAAAATAGCTATATCGGTTGACCAGATCATCAACCCATTTGCCTCACTAGGCAGACATTCTCGCTATTTTTAGATTACCCCCACATTCACATTAAAATAAATGCTAGAAATGGTGTGTACATCGTCGTAATGTGCGTCTGGCTTGTAGCCCAGAAGTAGAGTGTTTTATTGTGTTGGCTCTTTTTCTTAACCAATTTTGTCCTTTTTAATTAACGAGTATTGGAAAAAGTGTAGTTGGCCAGTAGACATCAAGTAACATGCAATTCTGACAGTGGCCCCTATTTCAGATACTTCCAACCACCAAGCGTATTTCTTAGGATCTCTTGATTATGAGATACTTTACTGCCCCATTGGCACATTGCTTTCATGGAAAGGGAAGTCAGAGGCGAGGTTAATGCACAGAGCAGCAGGCTTTGAGCTTTTGGGGATTTGGTGTCTTGGGTAAGACAGTTAAGAGACGGTGCCTCTGTGCCGCTCTGCTGGCCTCAGTCTTTTTTCACTTTACCCATCATGCTGCGTTTTTGTTCTTTCATCTCCTCTAGTCTGCGATTAACAGTGACTTATGAGCAGATATGTGCTCAATCCAATTTACTCTGTGCTAAAACATTTACACAGCCCGCACATAACTCGCTACAGCGCTGTCTTATCTACTGATGAGAACTGTCCGATAGTCAAAACCATGACATTTTCAAATGCAGTCTTTGATTTGTCTCTACTGGGCTGATTCTCAGATAGAGAGTAAAGATGTTTGGATTGGCAATGTACGTCACTCTCAAGAATGTCATGTTAAACTATCATTTAAGAAAAAGGAATACTGGTTTGGATGTGAACAAAAAACAATAAACTGCTTTGACAACAAGAAAAGTCTGATAAGACAGGGATTAAAGAATTGAAGGCACCTCCCTTGGATTGGCTTGTTCCAAACAGTGTGTGTTCTGCTGTGGGCCTGGATGGCTTGGTTTCCTCTGCCAGCTGTGTGTGTGTATTTTCAAGTGCATTTCTGCGTTCTTGTATGTGTGTGTCCCGCTGTTTGGGGGTCTCTCTGACAATGTTAGCACTGTAGGCAGAAATGTGTTTGGATGTGTGTGTGTTTGTGTGTTTCCATTAACTCCAGATTGATGTGGTAACAAATAGGGCCCTAAGGCCTCTGTACACTGATTGCAGCAGGGACACCTTTTAATGGGCACCGCAATCTGAACCCCCCCCCCGCCGCCACCTCATACACACAAACCTAGAGCAATAACGGCTGCAGAGAAAGACACACACTCTCTCACACAGTCACAGTGACCCTGCGGTATATTTTTAACTATCATCTTGTTGTAACCTGAGGGAGATTTACGCCAGCAACCACAGTTATGTTGCTCCTCCATTACACTTTTCTTCTCATCATTCCCACATTTTTTTCATCTCTTCCTCATCCATCCCTTTCTTGGTTAACTGTTTATTCCTTCATCTTCTTTACCGTTCCGTTTTCTTTTCTCCTCTGTTTGACTCCGATCTTGCTTCTCTGCCACCCACACATCCTCCCTCTCATTATTCTACTGTGCTGTGGGTTATAAACACAATTCATTATGCTCATTGTTATGATACCGACGTGGGCTAAAGGCAACAGACTGACACAAAGAGCTATAATTTACGATCAATGCATGACATTAAACATGTCTTTGATGTGGAATTCATGAATTCAGAGTAATGGTGCTTGAGGAGTTATTCATCACCCTGACAAATTCAGCCTTTAAAACCATTCACTGAGATAAGTGTGTATCGTAATTCTCATGTAGGGGTTTCCCTTCCCGTAGAGTGTTCTATAGGTTTGTGTGCATGTAAATGGTCTGCAAAGGCTAAAATCCCTGTGTTCCCTCCAGAATTAGTTTATCTCCCACACACTCACTCCCTGCCTGAAATGCCTCCATAGGACTCTAAGCTGTTGACCAATCACAACAGAACCGGCCAGCTAACCAATCAGAGCAGACTACACTCTGGTCTCAGACAGAGGGTGAAAAGAGGTGCTGCAGTATGAGAGAAATAAAGAGCTTTTTGAACATTAAAGCACAGAGACATGTCACAGTAGAGACACCCACACATATTAGCATAATAGGGCCTGTTTAACTGAATGCACCAACGTTTATAAGAAAAATACTGCTAGTTCAGAATGGTGCCGCCAGAAAACAATGGATCCTATAACCTCACTGCTGACACTAAACTGGCCACCTTTTTTTTATTTGATTTTTTTATTATTTTACTTGCTCCTTTGTACATCATACTTTATTTGATTTTATCTTCCAGCCAGAGCACCTAAAGTCCTCCATTGCTTTTATTATACATGTTCTTTATGTTCCTTGAACATACTGCAAAGTGCCTTTTGTTTGTATAGCCCTAAACTGTGAAACTGCCTCTGGCTATCGCAAATAATCTCTAGCGTTTTAATGTGGTTTTAATTTTAAGTAATGTTAAAAAAAAAAATTCAATAATTTGTTTGCAATGTTGTTATCCAACAACAATGTTGTTTTTAGTCACGCTTTCACAATGAATTGCCATTTTTCTTAGTATGAGCCACATGTAGACTAAAATGAATGTAAATATGTATCCAGCGTGATGAAAATGCACATACACTGAAGCATGATCATTTGTTAAATGTCTTGATAAATTAAACACAATTTGATTGAACTATTTGGTAATGTATGATGGTCCTCTCATTCAACAGCAGTTCGACAGATCGCCATGGTTCATCATTTACCATCAGTCGTTTTTCTCATAATGCACTTAGAACCAAATGTCAGTTACATTAATAGCCAGTTGAGCTGTTTCTCTCATCCAGCCCAGAAATTATTTCAGTGATTGAGCCCCGACTCCATTTAATCCTCTATTTTCACTCTTTTCATCATTCTTTGACTCCACCATATACCCGTTCAGTTAGCACCTCCTGATGCTTGAGCCACTATGTATAAAACTTCTAAGAAATTGTTTAATGGTCCAAAATGTTGACATGTTCGTTTAAAAAACACTATTGGCAAAGTGGAAGCTGAACTGAATCTGCCAACAGCAAGCCTACAAAAGTAAAGTGAGATATTCATGCACATCATATCCTGACAAAGTCTACTCACAGTTCCAACATGACATATGCTAAGATATTTGATCACATAACTAAGAAAGAAAGCAAAGAATCGTTCCCAAAAAGTCCAGCTTTAATACCAATGTGTGCCTTATGAGTCACACATACACGTGTTTCAGGTCCACCAGACTCCATTGGCAAAAACATGAATTTTACTTGGAGTTGATTTTCTGCAGTTTTCTCGATTTAATAGTGTGTGCTATTGTTATTACTTATTGTAAATGTAACATGTTGTGGTTTTGACTGTTTGTTGAAGGAATCAAATAATGAAATAGTAATGAGTAAAAGTAGTGCAAAATTAGTATGTATGAACGTGATTAAATAATAAATGAGTTATTAAAGAAATTATTGATTCATTTAATTTAGAGTGCTGGACTTTTAGTCCAACATGAAAATATAGTATTAGAAACACACACACACACACACACCCACACACACACACACACACACACACACACACACACACAGA
>CALSBZ010044507.1:740942-751533 GCA_943591055.1 Gobionotothen gibberifrons | reverse complement strand
CCAATCATCACTCCTCTCTGGTCACTTTCACTTTTCCATGGTACTGTGAGCAGTAACGCACCCATTTAAATCACAGTAACTATAACGGCATTACTGAATGGGAATAGGTAACTAGTAACGTTATTAGTTACCGCAAAAGGTAGTTGCGTTACAGTAACACGTTAGTTTGTAACGCGTTAGTCCCAACACTGCACGCGGGTGGTCGTTTTTTATGCGGAAGTAAAAATGTCTTACAAAAACGACGCCAGATGTCACTGTAGTGTATATTTATGTATATTTTTTGGGAAAATCTAGTGTATACATCATTTTCCTACACATTTATTCACTGGTGTCTCTAACCTGCAAGTTGCTCTTTAAGTGTTTTTTGCAATATTAACAAGGCCCAAAAGTACCTATTTTCTCTAAATATAATTTCAGTCAGTGCCAATGGTCTTTCGGCAGAGTTCAAAAATCTTTCCTTGCCTGCTTTTATGACCATGCTGAGGCTGCCAAACCAACAAATCATTTCAAAAGTTAGAATTGAAACTAAAAGATTAATGAATAAAACTATTTTAAATACCATATGTTGATATTTCAACCCCATAACCTTCTCAAGAAAAATACACTCTGAGTACAGGCATCCAAATTCATTTAGTCATCTTGGTTGGTGCCCAGTTACATAATGGCTAACTGTCTACTCTACACAACTATCCCACTGATAACGTCTGTGCCATGACACCTTGTCTTAAAGAAAATGGTCCCCTTGCAGCGAAATTATCTTATATTTTCTTATATTGTCTCTCAATTTCCCCGTAAAGAATAAGAATGGTCAACCCCAGATGCCACAAACGTTCCCTTTCCTCCAAATAAACTTTTAGCCATGTATGCTGACTGAATAATCCCACTCAGTTATTAATTGGAGGCATATTTAATATTATCATATTTAATGCCCACTAACACTTTTATAAACCCTGTGAAAATAATGTACGTAGCATATGCCCACGGATTGGAAAAATGGCCCATAAAATAGTCCGTGAGAAACATTTTTAACAGTATGGAATAAAAGGTATTTAAAATATATTGCATGGATTTTGTGTCAATGTGTCAAGAAAATCATCCCCAAGCAGTATGTAAGCCAGGGGTGCCCAACCTTTTTTGAACCGAGAGCTACTTTTAAAGTTGCCAGTCTGCCGAGATCTACCTGTCCAAATAGAGAGGTGTAGCCATTACTGACAGCCTACAGGTAAATACACACTTCTACTTGTATAATACTGACCTTTGTACGATTAATATTTCATAAAATACTGCAGATCCTTTATCTTACCTCTAGTATTTAACTGAAGTTACACAACAGTGTTGTTGATACTTGGAGTTCATTCACACGTCACATACTACAGTGGGTAATGTTTTCAAGAAACATTGAACAGTGCTGCCACATATGGCACAGGAAAAAAAGAAAAGACTCTGAACCCTTTCTTTGCCATTATATACAAATAGTGTTGCTACAAAAGTATAAATTAGGCTTACTAATAAGACAACACAGATCTGAAGCTACACAGGAATCTTCTGCCAAAGTGCAATAAAAAAGACAGAATTAATAGAATCAAACCCTTTTTTTGTTGCATTTTAGTAGAGTATAAAAAGAAATGCCTTTAAAATAGGATGCAAGCAACACTAGTTTCTTAACCTGAATTGATAATAGACTATAATCAATTTAAACAGAACAGATCTTAATGTTTGCATTCTTATACCATTTTGTACAATAATTATAATGAATAAGTTCAAACAAACTAAAACGTACAGCTGATTAAATAACGGTATCTAACTTGAGTTTTTATTATATCAACCTGTTGAAATGCTACTGTTATTTTTACTGTCCCCAAAAAGCGCGTCGGCAGCCTCCAGGAATGATTCTTTCACAACTTCGCCGTCGTTGAAAGACTTAATTTGTTTCGCAAGAACGTGATAAGATGCTATGGTAGCAGCCTTGCTCTTGTTGTTGGGCCTGGTGAAAATGGACTGCTGTGCATTTAGCTGTCCTTTCAGGTCCCTCACCTTTTGGGAGCATAGGGCAGAATTAGGAGGGAATTCCGTCTCGTAGCGTTTGTGCACTGTTTTGAAATGGACAGGAATTCATAGATCAAAGCAGACTGGTTTACAGACTCTTCTGTTTTGCGAATCCGGTGCTTAAACAAATAGCTCTAAACCCCTGGCCAAAATGTCCCTAAATGAAGTCCGAGTTTGAAATATATCTCATAATCTATGCACTGCCATTTCTCCACATAAACATAACAGTCTGCAATGAAACGGTTGTCTCTGTGCTCCACTTCCTACTTGGCGCACCGGTAACTTTCTCGTGCGAACGAGAAACTAACAAAATACTTTTTCGTTTGCACAAAATACTTTCTCGTTCGCACGAAATACTATCTCGTGTGCACGAAATACTACAGTATCTCGTGCGCACGAAATACTATCTCGTGCGCACAAAATAGTATTTTGTGCGAACGAGATAGGGGCGCCGTACATATGTATTATTGCATTGGACAAACAAATTGTGTACTCTAATCGCTTTTTCAGTAAAATTCTCGGATAATCTACCTAACCAAGACCAGTGTGTGTGTCTGTCTGTGTGTGTGACTGAAAGGATAAGGGTGGTTGGATTTGTGCCATGCAGTGTGTGCATTGGTCTTGACACATCACTAGTTTACAGACGATATAATGATTGTTTTATCAGATGTTATGTTTGTGAGTCTATTTTAGTTTTTTTCTTGTTTTTCTATCTAGGAACCTTTACTACACTCCTCATAAGTTTGCTGACAAACTGAGCTTTCAAATGTATACTATTATATCAATATCATTTCACTTAATCACATGGATACTAGGGGTGTAACGGTATCCGTATTCGTCCCGTACCGTCACGGTTCAGACGTCACGGTTAGGACGTCACGGTTAGGACGTCACGGTTCGGCACATGCAGTCACACGGCGAATACGCCTTTTTTTACGAGTGGGAAACAAGTCTGTCACTCAGGGCAGTATTACACTATATATACTCCAGGGGGTGGTATTGCGCCGAAAAGCCAGCCGCCTGTAAATAACAAATGAAGAACAAGAAGAAAACACAACAAAACGAACACAATACATGAAGAAGAAAAGTTAGCAGCTATGGCGAGTTCAGATAACACACAGGAGCTAGAACCCACCTGCTTCTTTTAAATCAGCCGTGTGGGAACATTTCGGGTTCCCTGTGGACTACAATAACGATGGGGAGCGAGTTGTGGATCGGACGAGGACGGTGTGTCGGCGTTGTTAGACAGCAGTGCGGTATGCTAGTGGTAACACGTCAAACATGCTCAATTACATCCGAGTCAGTCTCAGTCCCCAGCGAGAGGGTTTTCTCGACAGCAGGTGACATAGTTACCGCCAACAGATCTGCCCTCACTACTGACAACGTAGACAAACTCATCTTTTTGAAGAAAAACTTGAAAATAGAGTAAAGCTTGAGTACCTTTTATTTACGCATAATGGCCTCACACACTCACAAGTTAATTACACATGTTAGACATTGCTCCTAAAGGTACAGATTTTATTTTATTTTTATATTTATCATTGTATTTATTTTATATTTTGACATCAGGAGATGTTATATAGTTCTGTATTGCCTTTTATTGATTATGATTGAAACACTTTATTATTTATTTTAATATTTTCAAGACATTCTTTTTAGTTGTACAGCTTATTGAACCTTTTTGTTTGACATCAGCCATTATAAATAATATGGCCATCTGAGTGTGTGTTACTGTTTGTGGTTTGTTTTTAACTGTGTAGTACAGTTAATGATTCCAAATGTTAGAGTTCCTTATTTTCATACCAAAACTTGCACTACTGTTAAAAATAAATAACAGCAAAAAAAAAGTATGCATTTGGGACTTTTTTTTGCTTTTCCTTGTTGTACCGAAACCGTACCGAACCGTGACCCCCAAACCAAGGTATGAACCGAACCGTGACTTCTGTGAACCGTTACACCCCTAATGGATACATCATCAGAAAAGTTCAAAATTGCAAACCATTTTGAGAGGCTATCAATCAAATACAAAGTATATGGCACACTTATAAAAATAACAAAACATGTTTAACTCCATCAACAAAGTCCACCATGCTGTTTATTTTATATTTTGCCAATTTGCATACAATGTTGTACACAACATCGGTGTATCTAAGCATTCTCAGTTGTTCTTGACAAGACATCATCAGTCTGCATTGTATTGTAGACTAGAGTCGCCCCTTTGAGTTTTATTATCTATTTGAGTTTCTGTCTCATCGTTCATAACATTGTTTTTTCACTATGAGCACCAACCGAAGGATTCGTCATTCTTTGTATGGACGGGCTCGTCACTGCTCACTCTGACAGCCGTGTAGCGAGGAGGAAGATCCGTCGGAGACACCGCGTACAACAACAAAAGCACCTAGAATCATTCAGTTTCTGCCCCGCCACTCTGCCGATTTGCCATTTAGGTCTTTGTTATGATCGTGTCGGTCTGAAAAAGCTGCTGATGGACATGGACAAAACAAGCTTCTATTCCATTTCGGGAGCACTCAGAAGAAAGGCGCTGGTTGCAGTGCTTTTCCTTAAGGCCGTCAACATCGGCCTTCTTCATTGGGGATTATATGGCCAGTCAGCCTAGTTGGATTTGATATGTTGACCTTTAATACTTAAACACATTCTGCCACCTGTCTAGATTTGATTACATTACATTTTATTTAACTGACGCTTTCATCCAAAGCAACTGTAATACTGTTGATATGCCTATATGAGCAATTTAGGGCTAAGAATCTGGCCCAAGGACCCTTTGGCATAATGACCACAGATGTCGGGGTTTGAACCCTTGACAGAAGATAAAGTCACATTCCAAGAACCCATGGTTTAAATATTAAACTGACAAGGCGTTGGATTTTTATTAACAAGCTATCACTTGTGGAGAGAACACTGACCTACACATCTCTTCTCTTTTAGAGACTTGATAACATGATACTGAGAGAAACCATCATGGTTGAGTAGGCCTATGTGGGTTATATTAAATAAGAAGTTGTATAAAGTCACAAATTAAAGCCAAGTCATTGCACGAAAGCTATTAATATGAAGTAAATGGATCTCCGACTGCATAGGAATACTGTATATCATAAGGGGTGAAAATGGCAAAAATGCCAATTCAGGCAATTTAGCTATATTGCTCAAGATGTCTTAATTTTATCTTATCATAGATTTCTCGTCACTATTTTAAGCACACTCCCTGAAAATATTTTCTTACGTTTCATAATCCTCGACTTTCCCAGACATTTGTAAATGAGTGACTTTCCTCGGTTGTGGGTAGACCTCCAGATATGGATCATCACAAGGCTCTGACTGACTTAGAACAATCATTTATTAAATTAAAGAGGCATTCGTTAACTGAATAAACCTTATATCTTTCTAATCCTCTTATAATTTAATACATTAAATAGTTATTTATTTGTGTTGATATTCATTTAGCTAACATATAGTTAGTTTCAGAAAACAATAAGGTGTTTTTGTAAGACTAGTGCAGAATAATATGGACGGTATTTGATTACTTTAAACCTGCATACTTTCTCTGTGTAGCAATAGAACCCTTCTTCCTTCTTTCTCTCTATCTGTGCATTCATTGTACTGTATGTGTGTGTGTGACTGTGCATTTGTTACCATGTGTGTGTTTGGGTTGGTCTCTAAGGGCAGCACATTTGTACCCCTCTTAACATCTTCACACATTGCACAGCTGTGGGAGCAGGAGCAAGAGGGGGGAATCCAAAGAGGGATCTTAAGTGGAATAGGTTGTTCCCATCACTTTTAGATGTGTAATGGAAATGGGGGTTAAGAGGTCTCTTGCACTAACTCTGCCGCTACATACATACAATGATGTTCATCTTAGTTGACTTAAAAATTGTATTATGACCTCAATGCAGCAATACACAGTAAGTTTTCACAGAACTTTGAAGGGCAACAATGTTCTTATGGTTGCCTCAAATACGAGTTACCTCAAAGGAAATTTCAAAACATGTTTCCTAAAAGGGAAATTGAGAAGTATCCCAGCAATTCTAACTGGGTTGAACATTTAACATCGGTGCAATATGAAGATGTGACACTTATTATTAAACTGTGAATAAACAAGCAAACATCAGGCTTCAGGGCTCGACAGACTCTGTCTAGCATGTCCTCTACAGGCCGCAACTAATTCACAACCAAACTCTTCTTTACTTTTTAGAGTCAATGAGTCAATGAGAGTCAAAGGTTTCCAAAAATGTCAGAAGAAGCAAATCTGGGCACCAACGAGCACTGCACTAGTTTAGCCCGAAATAGGGAGTGATACTGGAAACAGCATTCATTTTCTTACATTTTCTTGGAAGACAATAAACTAAAGAAGTCTGCTGTTACTAAGATATTAACTAAATCTAAGAAGATAGATTGGCTGCTCGATTAGTTAGAAGTAGATTTGTATATGGTACAATAGCTAATTCAATTGGCTACCTTCTGTGTTAACATTTAGTGAGAATCAAAAATAAGTTGGAAATCATTTTCAACCTTTAAAGGACAAATCTTATACAAATATAAATCAAAGATTCCTTACGTTTTCACTGGAGGCCAACAAAAGCATATATAATGTGAACAAAATAGGTCCAAGCACTGAGCCTTGTGGCACTCCATGGCTAACTTTGGTTTGCATGGAAGATTAATTATTGACATATACAAACTGGGTCATTTGTGACTTTCACAAGAGCTGTCTCTGTGCTATGATGTGTTCTAAAGCCGGGATGATAACCCTCAAATAAATTAACTGTTTTGCAACTGCTTTCTCGAGGATTTTTGAGAGGAAAGGATGATTAGAAATAGGTCTAATAGGCCAAAACCTTTGGATTGAGGTTGTGGTTTTATTACAGCTACTTTAAGGGATTGTGGTATAGCCTGATAATAAAGACATATTAATCATATTTAATAAAGAAGTGTTAATGTAAGAAAAATATCACTTGTCCCCGGCTTGAGCTTCAATATCAGGATACATGTATTTATAATGCTTGAAAGAATGGAAGTAGTCATCACATACAGAGCATATGGAACAACTAATTCCTGGACAGTGTCCTTCACTTGCTTATATACAAGAGAGGAAGTTACACAGTCACAAGATGGAGGAATACCGGTTCAAAGCAGTATTCAATGTTTAGTTTAGATTAGCTAAGACCCACGTCAGAAATGATCATGCTTGTCATATGTCATATCTCCATAGAGGCTGAATCATCATGTTAATCGTTGTCACATAGCTATCATATGCAGTGTATCCTGACACTCTTCTAGGTAATCATACATCCTGTGACGTACACAGCTACAGTTGGGCCTTTGTTATCATGTGCTACTCTGACATTGGTACATTCAGTATTTTCCCAACAGTTAAGTAAGGGAAATTCTTATTTTAACAGCTTAGTTGGAATCGGGTCTAAGATACAGGTTGATGTTTTAGAAGAAAGAATCATCAATAAAATATTTGAACGTAGGAAAATGTACTATGATAACAATACAACACCCATCAAAATGTCGTCATGAGGAAATGTATGGATTACAACTAACTGCAATTTGAATCAACACTCAAATCAACACTAAACTACTTAAGTATTTAATAATCACACAACTTTAGACCTTAGTTACAATAAAGTTAATGATATTTCTTGTACATTTCTAACATTAAAAACAAGCAAAACATATTTGTTACTGTTTTGTCTTCAGTCAACTGTCAAACCGGGAATGCTACAATAATTCAAACAGCCTGAAACAACACACTACATTTAAATTGTCCCATCACTTGTAGGCCTACAGCTGTTCAAACCACTGATGACTCGATGAATTCTGGGACCAAATTAAATTTGCAATCCTTCCTTTAGTCTACTTTGTTAACCATTGGCCCCAAGCTGGAGAAGTAGAACACTCTTGGATGTTACTGGACCCTCGGGTACAGCTGTCAGTCAGCCATCACCTGCCACCCAGTTCTGTCATGAAACCCCCCCAACACACACCCACTGAGACCAAAACTATTAGCACTTCTAACCTCATGTGGGCTTGCTGGCTTTTTCTTTCTTCTGTCCTTTATTTTACTCCTCCTGTTGATTCTAGTTTTTGAATTCAACCACCCTAATGGCCGCAAACATCTGCTCATTACTTTTAGAATTTATATTCACATTTTCTGTCTTATCTACAATGGTGGCTGGTGATTACTTACCTTGGTTGGACTCTAGGTACCAAGGGCCTTCTGTTTAGAATCACAGATGGAATGTTTGTGCATTATGTCAGTGGCACCAGTTTTCAAACTGTGATGCTCAAGGTTCCTATCTAGCATTAGTTCTGGACGTGTCTGGGACGTGTTGTTAGTCTTCCACTTGTGACATATACAGTCTCTTTTTCAAATATAATTCAATGATAACTGATAATGTTAGGTTTCCGCCTTTTAACATGCTTGCATTTTTTAGGTAAACTTCTAACATATTTACAGTATCTTAGTTTTTAAATGTACTTACAGAAATTGGGCTAGGTTACTTTATTGCTTTTTTTTAAGAACCTAAGTTACGTAAGAAAGGTTAGGTAAACTCAAACAATGTGACCTGGTTTCTCATGGGACACATTGCTCTCTTTGATGAAAGTCCTGTATTTGTTTGACCATTCAATCCTCCCCTTCTTCCCGGACCATGCAGACTTTCTTGCTCTTTTTACTTATGCTGATGGGCTAAAATTGGAGACAGTTAAACATCTACAGTGTCTATATGAGACACTCTGCTTTCATGGGTGCCTAAGTGCGTTCGTACTAGAAGATGAGATGATCAAGGGTCTGTTTTTGATGGGTTGGAATTAACAACGGGTTGGCAGATTTATTGTCAGGTGTCCTAAAATGTGGTACTGAATCCAATAGATGCTTTATGACCTCTCGTATATAGTCTCATATGTTTATGTTAATTAAGTTACTATGTTAAAATAAACATGCTACCAATTCACCTATTTTATACAGCCACTCAAAGCTACTTTGGAAAGCAGACTCTGGCAGGCCAAGCTATATCAACTCTGAATCTGTCTGTGACGTCGGATTTAAAACAAACCCCTCATGACTGGTCATTTAATTAACCTTGTCAAGCACATCTGCAGTAATCTCCAATCTAATTTCATCTGTTAATTTAAAACTGTTCCTAACGAGGCCAGCCCCCCAGCCAATCAAATGTCAGCTATAGAAGCATAAAGGACTTGGTTAATTAGAGCTGTCAGGAAATGGCCAAATATGGACAATGAAGGAGGCTGGATTTCCCTTTTTATTACTTTCCTGGGAGAGTTATTAATTATGTGGGAACCACCTCAGGTGGTGTGAACGTACGTGTGTGTAAGAGTGTGTTTTTATGTGGTGATGGAGCAAAAAGAGGAGGGGCAGTGTAGGCTAAGAAAGGAGATTAAGTCGGATATGGAACAGTGGAAACAAAGAGAGTCAGAAAAAATTCAAGAGCGAGAAAATATTTTGATTATTCAGAATAATCAAGAAGTTTCTTTCCAACTTTGTGGCAGCTTCATTTCCTGTTTGACAGGAAATTGAACCTTAGCATTTCCAGAAGTGATTCTCCATCTCATATTTGTCAAACTCGGTCTCAGTCAGTGGGATTGTAATGTCAAATGATATTAAATATGTGCACAGGGCTTTCAGAGTTGAATATATATATATATATATATAATATATATATATATATATATATCAGGGTTTCCGTTAGCCGGTTTTTTAGCTGGTAACATTTATTAAAAACCGGTAAGTTCAAAACCTGCCGGTCAAAATGTCCGGTAATAATTAGGGACGCTCCGATCGATTGGCCGCAGGTAATTATCGGCCGATATTCACTCTTAATAGTTTGATCGGTGCTCTCTATAAAGGCCGATCAGGAGAAGTTTCGATCTGTTACGATTATAAACTGAAGCAATATAAAAATGAGCCCCATTAACTGAGTTTTAAACATCAGCATATCCGGTAATAGTCCGGTAATAGTTCGGTAATAACCTGCTAACGGAAACTCTGCTACACAATTATTATTATTATTATTATTATTGAAACATGATCGGTAAAATAAATACTTTCCGGACACTTGACCGGCAATAAAAAATCCTAGCGGAATCCCTGATATATATACATATGCATTTTTGCACAACAATAACTCAAATAATAATTAAAGTGGCTATATTATGCTCTTTGAGGTTTTCCTTTTCCTGTAGTGTGTTATGTAGGTCTTTGTGCAGCACAAAATCATGATCACTTTTGACAAAAACTGAAAGATAATCAATACAAAAAAGCTCAAAGATATGTTTTGAAATCCTGATAAGTGTAATTGCCACAAAGGATGGCATTTTGGAGCAGCGTACAAAGCTTCCCTAACAATAGCGGTGATTTTAAAATTCAAAAAAATTATTATTTGTTAGAGACAGGGAGTTAGACAAATTAAAAGAGTGAACAGCCTTCCAGGTTGCAGCTGAGCTGCCCACTTACAGACGTGTGTGTGTGTGTGTGTGTGTGTGTGTGTGTGTGTGTGTGTGT
>CALSBZ010044507.1:719396-740396 GCA_943591055.1 Gobionotothen gibberifrons | reverse complement strand
CACACACACACACACACACACACACACACACACACACACACACACACCAAACCACCTTAAGGTCTATCTGTGTGCTTTTAGATGAGCAGATGGACAGAGACGTATAAGAAATGAAATGATGATGATCTCAGTCTCTACTGAAATATATATTTTTGTAGATCTACATCTGTACTGCTTTCAGTAATTCATTCACATTCACAGTATATGGAGGACTCCCCCCATTATACACATAAATCAGCTTTTATAAAAGATGATCCATGATTGGCAGTTTGATTTATTTCTAAGATTTAGGTAGGCATACGACTCCCAAAAAGGAATCACCAGTTCAAAAGAAGAGCAAATGTGTTGTAAAATATTTAGATTAAATAGATGAATTACATGGGTGTTGCCAAAATAATGTCTCTAAATGTGCATTCACATGACACGTGGTAAAACGTCTCTGCGCTGGCCAGGGGCGTTGCTTAGATCTTGTAACATCGGGAGCCTAGCCCAGCTCGACGATTGCTGTTGTGTTTCCCGGGAGAGAGTGGTGGCGTGTCCCGCACCACTCGAAATTGCCGCAGAGCACTGCGCTCAAAGTAGTAATAATAATAGCAAATTATATTTATATAGCACTTTTCTACAACGCAAAGCTGCTTTACTGTACAGTATGAGGGAGGGTAGACAAACACGGACAGGCAAACAAAATAAAATGTGTGTGACCTTGTGTACTGTCCTTTTGACGCTACGGAGCCCCCTAGGGGACATGGAGAAGAAAAACCAAATTATTTGAAAAAAATAATAATAATAAGTGTTGCGAGATCTCGCAATACTTTTGCGAGATCTCGCAAAACCCCGTTGCAGTTTGTAGACGGTCCCTAAGCACTCCTCTCCCTCCTCAAGCTGCAGATTGTGACCAATTATTGATGTTTAGCTCGGATGACGGCGCATATCGAACTGTTCTGATCAAAACGACTCTGTAGCTCGTTGTCTACCTGGCTATGATTGTAAAGTCATGTTGTTTGTAATTTTACAACGTTATGTTCATGAGTTATTGATCCGCGAAATTTGAATCTGTCAATAACTCAGCTCAGAGGGACGTGCATGTCCCCTCGCTCTGAGTGTTCTCTTGAGATGTCTTTCACTTATGTGAAACCTGTGCCTATTGCCAAGCACTGATATTATATCTTTATATTTAAGGCCAAGCTCAGAGTAAAATCGATGAACCGCTCCATTGTTGTGGTTTCTGCAGGGGCGCCGTAAGGGGGTGAAAAGTTAGGACGATTCTAAGGGCCCGTGACTGACAGGGGCCCCAACTTTTTTTTAAACATTAAGAAAAAATGTAACCTTTCATCAATCATCAATAATTAACATTAATATAACGTTATATTGATAATGTACTCACTAAACTTACGATTCATTTCACTTTTTTTCTTCCAAAAGTTACTTATCCAAAGCCTCTGTACACCCCCCTCTGTAATGGTTTGGCCCTGCCTGTGGCAACGCTGTGCGGCACTGCTCTTTCTAGCAGCAGAGAGTGAGAGCATGTGAGGAGGGATGCTAGTACTTACGTGTGTACGAACAAAGTCAGGCTTTCAAAAAAGAAAAGAAAGGAGAGAAAGACAAGAGAGAGCGACTAAAGGGCGACAGTATGTCACCCAGTTTTTCAAAAATAAAAGGTGGGTGTGGTCCACGAGTGGTGGAAATTAGTCTGTTAGCTAAGCGTAGTCCATTTTAAATAATAATTGTAATTTTTTGCTGACATTAAGTACTGTTAATATCTTCACAGAAAAGAGGTTTTTAATTTCACTGCTCTTTTAGCTGACATTTAATAAATGCAGGTACATTTTTAGCAGCTATTCATACTACATCAGTTGTCCCCCCCTGGTGCCAGGACCAACAGATCGATCTCTAGGCTCAGCAGCCCTGTCCCCCCATAATGCTTTGCAGTCTTGCCATGCTGTCCATTGAAAGCCAGTTGGCTTGAAAGCTGGACTTCAAGGACTTGATCAGTGACTTAGCCTGTAAGAAGGCTAGGCGCTGGGCTCTTGGTGAGTAACGGCCCGTCCACACTACAGCTTCGACAGCTTCAAAAGCGGTTTCCAACGCGTCTGCCCATTCACTTTGAATGGGGTGACGTCACGTTGCCTCGCTTTTCGCCGAACTGAATTGTGGGTAGCATAGCGGTCCGTAGCCAGCGCCAGCCAATCAAATCCCGTTTCAGAAAATCTGACTGCTCAAGCCCTAGCCAATCAAACCGTGTCTAAGCTGGGAGAGATATCCTGCCGTTCATTTCTATATTTCAAAAAAAGATGGAGGAGAAACCAGTCCCTATTAACTTACCGGGATACAACCGGAGGAACCAGGCATGGAGGGAGGTGGCAGAGACAGTGGTTTAACATTGCTATTGCTTTGTATGTCGGGGGCGGGAGATTCATGTGATAGGTTGTTGGTCGCGGTGCTCGAATAAAATCCCCAAGCTTCAGACACGCCCAGCTCCAAGCTTTTTTTGAAGCTGTAGTGTGGACGGGCCGTAAGGCTGAGCCAGGGCTTGTAATAACTGTTAAAGGGCAAGGCTATGGTAATGATATTGGATCACTACACACAAGATGCATGATGAGAAAAAGACTGAGAACAACTAGGCTCTGATTTAGCACCACCATCAGGCCTTTTCATTTCCATTTCCGTTTTGTTGTCCATTTACACTTTAATACCCGCTTATTTTGTAGTTGGTATGTATATTTATTTAATAAAAAAATCTGCTGCTTATGTTTTTTGTTTTGTTATAGCATTTTATAAATGATAATATTGGTGTTAATGTTCACTTTATTTTTATTTAATAGGTCATGTATATTTAAGTTATATTTATGTTTGATTTATGAATGTTCCATTCAAAAATGTTATTAAAAAGGCATGTGGGCGCGACTGTGGCTGTGAGGGAGTGTGGTCGTCTTTCAACCAGAAGGTTGTGGGTTCGATCCCAGCCCATGCAGTCAACTATAAGATACTTAACCCTGAGTTGCTCCCGATGGCATGGCCAACGGTGTGTGAGTGTGTGTGAATGTTAGTTCCTAGAGTAAGGTACACTGCTCTGTATGAATGGGTGAACGACATGTAGTATGTAAAGTGCTTTGAGGGGTCTTAAAGACCGGATAAAGCGCTATACAAGTACAGTCCATTTACCATTTACACCATAAAAGATGACTATTGAGGTCTATTGTCAGGAATGTTAGTGTTATATCAAATAGTGAATTCTACTGCAGCAGAATGTTGCACGTCTGCACAGTGTTATATTTTCACAGCTCAGTGTCAGTAAATATTGTGCAGTTAGTATTGGTACAAGATAGATGCAAGCCTGTACAGGTAGAGTTATTTAAAGCATAAATGAGTCGGTTGGGTTCTGGAGGAGTGGTTACAGCAATTGTGCTTGGTTGGCGTGGCCTGTGCCTGGTGGTGGGGCCCAATGTGATATATGTTCATGGGGCCCAAAATCCTTGGCGGCGCCCCTGGGTTTCTGTGTTGCCGTAGCAGCCGAACTGACCAGGAAGTACATTGAGCTAAATGAAAAGTTTTGCGAGATCTCGCAAAAGTATTGAGAGATCTCGCAAAGGTTTTGCGATATCTCGCAAAACATTTTTATTTATTTTTTCAAATTTTTTTTCTTTTCTTCTCCATGTCCCCTAGGGGGCTCCGTATGATGCACCACCCAGAGTTCCCGTTAGAATATTTTTTTGTCGGTCAACATGTCCGTTAAAGTTTAAATCTTCCGGACAAAATTTGAAAAGTGCCAGTCTTCTTTGTTATTTATTGAACTTTAAAACAAATTGATATTAAACCAACTAATTATAGTAGATTAACTACATTATTCAAAAGTGTGCAGTAACTTACAATAACACGGGAATAATAAACGGAGCGATCTCTCCTTCTCCTGACAGCCCACCAGTATGATGCAGCTCGCGAATCCAGTAATGAGTGACCCGACAGTAAAATTAAACATATCTATAACTAGTTGTGTTTTGCTCCGCTCCGACTCGTCAGCAGCAGCTGATCTCTCTCTCCCGTCAGATTAGACTTCACTCGCGTTTATGTCCATATTGATCAGATCTAGCTAGTTCTAGCTAATGATATGACTACCTGCTTATTAAAAGACACCTAAACAATAAGCGTCGCTATGCAACCGGGTGAGGCCGCCAAGTATAGCGCAGCATTATGCATTTGTTTACATGCCCACCGGAACCCCGAAACATTATCAACAGATCAACGCACAATCAACCCATACAGAACATCTCTTTCTCCACATTAAGTGTTAGACATTAGAATTGACTATTATTGTCTGTCACATACTCTTTTGTCTGTCACTTACTATTCTTGTCTGTCACATAAGTGGCGCAACGGATGCGGTATTGCCCTAAGGGGAAATGATTTTGACCGGACATTTTGACCGGAGATATTTAGATTTGCCGGTCTTCAGCATATTTTACCTGTCATAGTCCGGTAATTACTGGCTAACGGGAACTCTGGCACAACCAATCAGATATCAAGACAAATTTACTTTAGGAACGTAACGTAACGTAACATAACTGGAGAAGAAAATGCGTACCATGTGAATGCAGCTAAACTCTAAATCTGAATTTAAGTGAGAAGCATGGGTTCCCTTAATCAAGCTCTTTTCTCTTTATTTGTCCAGCATCTAAAATGTATTTTCATTTTAGGCACTGAAACATCACTTACTGCATTTAACTATACAGTGCATTATATGACATTTAATATACGAGAGAAGGATATTACACCTCATTCAAAATTATTGTCATTTTATGGTGTCCAACATATCAATTTACTTTCATACACCTTTCCCTGTGAAAACCTGATAGTACATCCCTAGTAAATCCCTGTGTTCCATCCAGAGGGAGTTTCTCTCCCAAACACTCCCCCCCCATGCCTGAAACACCTCCATTGGACTCCTTTGTTTACCTCTGTAACATAGTGACATCACTATGTAACAGTTGTGTTTCCATTGGCCAGCACTCCAACAAACGTACGTGATAGGCCAAGGGGCGGGACATATCTGAGCCGTTGACCAATCACAACAGAGCCGGCCAGCTAACCAATAAGAGCAGACTGGGCTCTGGTTTCAGACAGAGGGTGAAAAGAGGTGCTGCAGCACAGGCAGTATGAGAAAAACATTAAAGCATAAAAACATGTCACAGAAGAGGCACAAAATACAAAAATATACCTGATAATTAGCAAATGATGTCCACTTTACTTATATTTCTAATATATTTCATTTTGTACTAAATTGTGCGTCATATACTGTATATCCCCCAACCTTGGCCCTGGTATTAGAACTGCTTTTAGCAATATGTATTTTGCATATGCCCTGTCAAAAAACTATTAAGATAAATTGCATAGCATTCATGTTTTTTGTGTCGCCTCAGTCTTATTGCCACTCGTGTGTGTCGAGGTTTTAAGCAAAATGTGATAATTGCTGCCCCTGAATTAAAGCCGGAGTTCATTCTGGCTCTAGAAGAGCTGTCTGGACTCATTAGGACTGTTATAGAGTTTTTCCTCCGTGTGCACTTCTTGCCGAATGTTTGTAGCTCCACATCACAAAAGTAAGATTCAAGTGGAAAGGATCAGTGTGTTGGTTAGGTTCATGTCACTGGAGCATGCTGTTGGCAGAATTAAACAATGTGCTTATGCAGCTACAGCTAGCTGTCAAATGTAGCTAGTTTATTTGCTGCAACAACAGATGGGAATGGTTATAGCTGCACATAGAAGAATGAGAGCAATATGGGTAATAATATCATCCCACAAAAGTATTCCTATAACTATAGGTTACTTACGTAACCCCAGTTCTCAGAGTAACATGAAGTGAGATGTCTCACTTTGGGATGCGCCTCATCCGCGGAGCAAACAGAAGCATCAATCTCATTACGCCAATCCTGATTGGCAGGTGATCTTGACATCATCGTCAGGGAATCCACCCCCTATAAGTAGCTTGCGCTACGACGCATGCGTCATTCAAAATAAGCACCTCTTCTCGCTTCACCATAGCAAGGAGGGCCGTCTGGTGAGACATCTCACTTCATGTTACTCTGAGAACTGGGGTTACGTAAGTAACCTATAGTTCTCATTCGTAACACTCCGTTCGATGTCTCACTATGGGATATTGTAGCTCCCGTATTGCCAGACGAGCTTATCTCGAAATTCACCAAACCAACCAGAACTTAACAGGTAGAGCTCTGACTCAACAGGGCGCCCAGCACTGCTCGGGCCACACTGGGAGCAGAGACATCTAGCCTGTAAAAGCGGACAAAAGTGAACGGTGAGGACCAGCACCAATGTCTTGGGTTGAAACACCCTGGAACAAAGCCCAGGATGTAGCCAGACCACGAGTCGAATTAGCACGCAACCCGAAGGTGCCTGCAAATTCTGACTCGTATAGGCCAAAGCAATTGTCTCCACCATCCAGTGGGAGAACCGTTGCTTAGTAACGGGCCTGTCCCTGTGAGGGTTAGCCCACAAAGAGTTGGTCATTATGACAAAAAACTCCTTTGATCTGTCCATATAAGTGCATAAAGCACGGGCTGGACATAGCAAATTCAACTGCTGTTCCCTGAAGGGACACAGCGGCGAAGAAAAATGCCTCAATGTCAATTGGGGTATCTGAACCAACCACCTTAGGATAAAGGCAGGGTTGGGACTCAGCAACACTCTAGTTTGCCCTGGGGCGAACTAAGTGCGTGAAGGATGTACAGATAGCGCATGAAAGTCACTGACTCGCTTGGCGGATGCCAGGGCCAGTAACCGCACTGTCTTCAGTGACAGGTGCTTCATGTCAGCTTCTTCCAGAGGTTCAAATGGGGTACGAGCGAGCCCATCTGAAACCACTGTCAAGTCCCATAAGGTCACGAGTGACCTGGAAACTCTGTGCTTTCAATTAAGTCCTGTGGAAATGATAAAATCACTCCGCCAGGACATTGAAAAAAGGTGTGTCCTTTTTTAAAGACATCATTCCTCAACACCCTCCACTTACAGTCATAAAGAGACCTAGTGGAGGAAGCTTTCGCGCTCTGAATAGTGTTCATCACCTTCTGCGGGAGACCCACCGTATTCAGATTGTACCACTCACGGGTCAGGTCCGCAGGACGAGACACCCCGGTTGTGGGTGAAAAATCGTCCCCCCCGCCTCAGACAGAATGTCCCTGCGTAGGGGGAGCTGTCACGGCTGACCGCACAGCAACTGATAAATCTCCGCCAGCCAGTACATTGCAGGCCAGTGCGGAACTATCAGGATCAATGCGTGGTGCTGTTCTCTCACTCTGGCCAGAGTTGGGTTATCAGAGCCAGGGGTGGGAACGTGCACAGGGGGACCGGAGGCCAAACGTGCACGAGCACGCCCACGCCCAACGGTGCGTTTAGATCACGCATTGAAAGAACAGCTGACAATGAGCATATTCTTTTTGATGCGAACAGATCTATCGCGGCTCGGCCGCAACACACCCACAGCTGACTCACAACCATTGGATGTGAAGTCTAGTCTGCATATGGTGATACACCTCTGGACAGCAGGTCTGCCCCGAGGTTCGTCACATCTGGTGCGTGCCTCGCTCTCGGGGAGAGGAGGCGACCGCAGCTCCACAAGATCAGTTTCCGTGCCAGCATGTAACTGGAGAAAACGCAAACCTCCTTGGTGGTTTACATACGATATTGTCGTATTGTCCATCCTCGCGAGGACATGGTGTCCTCTGAGAAAAGGCAGAAGGCGTTTTAGGGTGAGGAACACCGCTAAAAGCTTCAGGTAATTTACGTGCGACCATTGGAGGTCTCTGTTTTTCCGGAAACCCCTCACAGGTCGTAATACCTCTCCAGCCCGTCAGACATGTGTCCGTGGTGACCGCCCTCTGCGATAAGACAGCACCCATAGGCACGCCCCATACTTGTTAAAGTCGGGTGCAGCCGGTGGCGCAGTGCCATTTCCGCATCTCATAGTGACCACTACTCTCCGCGCGTCATGACGCGCAGGGTTTAGTCTGAGGGCAGCTATCCAGTGCTGGAACTCCCTCAGGGGAAGTACAGTCTGGGCTGGGGACAACATGCTCTCTTCTGTGTTTATTATGAAACTCAGGTCGAGCAGGTGTATTACGGGGACATTTGTCCGTGTAATAACCCCCTGTTTCGACTGTGCGAGAAGCAACCAGTCGTACAGGTAGGTTGCCAGGCGAATACCCTGTTGTCTTAACGGGGTTATCGCGGCTTCCGTACATCGTACAAACCCTCTTGGACTGAGAACAGACCAAAGGGAAGTACTCCGTACTCGTAACGGACACCCTGAGATGCGAACCACAGATATTCCCTGTGTGGGTAATATGCTGGAATGTGGAAATACGCATCTTCCGGGTCGACAGATGTGAGCCAGTCGTTTCGTCGCACGAGACATATCAGAGATATGTGAGTGAGCGTTCTGAAGCTGTATCTTTTGAGATATTTGTTCGGAGCTCATCAATCTTAGTATTGGCCGAGTTCCGTTCCCTCCCCGTTTGGGAAACGGGGAAATACTTGGAATGAAAGCCGCTCTGACTTGGTTCGGCGGGTATCACAGATATAGCCTTGTTTTCTAGAGGTGAGAGAATCTCTCTCTCTAGAATATGGGCTGACTCTCCCCGGGCCTGTGAGTACAGAATACCCGGGAAGCGAGGGGGGGGGTGACAGTGGGTCGGAGACCGTAGCCCCGTGTTACTGTCTTGAAAGCCCCAAGTAGACATTGTGAGCATCTTCCACTGTTTTCTCCTTAGAGTCAGCGGAGATGTCACGTCTCCTACCCTCAGAGTCTCTATTTGTTGTGTTATGGGGCCCTCTAGTGTCTGAACACGGTGATACTCCATTTCAACAATCCCCACCGACACTGCGCATGCGCGTGGCGGTGGTGTTTTTACAACCCCAGCCGGCACTGTGCCTGCACGTGACGGTGGTGGCTTCACAGCCCCAGTCGCCACTGCCCATGCGCGTGGCGGAGATGGCTTCACAGCCCCAGTCGCCACTGCGTCTGCACGTGACGGTGGTGGCCTCACAGCCCCAGTCGTCACTGCGCATGCACGTGGCGGCGGTGCCTTCACAGACCCGTTTATTGTCCGTCTTTTGAGAGAGGCCGTAGCTGCTCTCAAAAGGGGAGCAAATGGCGGGCTGTTTATTGGTTTTATTGTTTCTATTGTTTTTTCTTTCATTTTTTTGAGCTGCGCCCTCGGCCTGAGCCTGGATGCGTCAGCGGAAATGCTTTATAGAGAAAAACAGAACAATTGTTGTGACAGACATGTGTTTTGTTATGGTCGCTGCGATCTCGTCCCATATGGCCGGCCCAGACTCGCTCGACAGATCCCCGCAGAGCTCTGCCTGGTAGGCAGTCAGCAGAGAGGAAATGTTGAGTGCCCTGGCGGACAACGCTGCAGCTTTGTAGGCCCGATCAGCCAACGTGGACTGCAATCGGTCTGCCTTCACCGGTAGAGTGGGGTTCCTGCTCGGTGTAGCCGCCATCCTCGGGAGGAGGTGAGCTGCCACCAGCGGTTCCATCGGCGGTATGCGGAGCAGGCCGAGCCTCTCCATACCGTCACAGTCCAGGGAGGAGGCACCCTGGATTGGGGCCTTATTACTGAAGGGACGGTCTCTCCAGGAGACCGACACCTCGTCCAGCAACTCCGGGAAGACTGGAAAGAGTTGCCTCTTTCTCCTCGCTGCTTGGGGTAAGTTCTTCCCCTCATAGCGGGACCTAGAGGTCTCCTTGGCCATTTCAGGCCATGGATTGTCTAGCCTGGACGCGGCACGTTGACACACGGCCTGCAGGTCCACGCTCAGACAGGGCGAAGCTGGTGTGCTATCGCCCGGGGGAACAGCCATCGCTCCCGGCATTGCAGCCTGAGCTGATGGGGTGAAGATGTCCTCTTCCTGCTCATCCGAGTCAGAGAGTAGGAACTCAGAGGAATCCTCTTCGTTCTCCACGCATTCCGACTCCAGGATATCATCCGCGAGCGCGGCCATGGTGAGGTCCAGCTGGGAGCCCCAGCTTGGTGTAGCGTGGGGTCCCAATCTCATGTCTCTAGCCGCTACCGAGTTCCAGCCTGACACAGGATGGGACTCTGGTTTTGCAGCTGCCGCTGTAGATGAGCCCCAGACCGACACAGTGCAGGGTTCAACCCTCGTGTCCTGATAGCCATCCGGCGCATCAGTGTACATGAGGAGGTCCATTCTCGACATGCTAGCTTGGCGTGCTAGCCGTCGGCGGAGGCTCTTTCGGGTGAAGCAGGAGCAATGTCCGCACGAGCTGGGGTTGTCAATAGCCTCCTGGGCGTGTTCTAGCCCGAGGCAGGACGAGCAGACCTGGTGTGTGTCTGTGCCTGAAATTTTCAACCCGCAGTCGCAGAGCAGAGCAACCAAGTTCCTGACTCCTCTGGTGTGAGGGAGAGAGGCGTCCATCTTGCCCGCCGTGGTGACGGCGTGGAGAGGGCCCGCTCTCAACAGGAAAGTTGCAGAGGAAAAAATCTTCCAACCCGTCCTTAATCCGGAGAAAAGCAACGGTATAGATTTATTTCCAAAGAGTATTAACTGGCGTGTTAATAGTCTTTTAATTCCTTTCTTCTCTGATGTGAGAAGAGAAGAAAAACGTCCTCGCCGTCGTGGTGTCGATAGCGAGGGAGACAAGCTAGCAACGTGGTGTGCTGCTAGCTTGAAGTCAAAACCTTACCTTTCGATTTCCGGAGAAAAGAAAAAAGGTGAGGTCGAATGTGGTACTAACTGGTATGTTAGTACCGACAGTCTTCTTGCAGAAGTATATATAAAAGTAGCCGGCGAGCGCCCGTCGACCGAAGTTAGCTTGGTTAGCTTGGTTCCGTCTGTGGACTGTGTGAGCTAGCCCCGTTACCGATATAGAGATGTGCTCTGAAGCGAGAAGAGGTGTTTGAATGACGCATGTGTCGTAGCGCAAGCTACTTATAGGGGGTGGATTCCCTGACGATGACGTCAAGATCACCTGCCAATCAGGATTGGCGTAATGAGATTGATGCTTCTGTTTGCTCCGCGGATGAGGCGCATCCCATAGTGAGACATCGAACGGAGTGTTACGAATGAGAACTCGAATGCTTACCTATTATATAATGAGAATGCTAAAATCAACCTTGAGTGATGCTACACACTTCAACGTTAGCATACTCCATGCTAATGTGGCACAAACAGTTGTACAGAATAAAATCCAAGATGTCAAGATACTATTTTTTCCAGTAAAGTAGTTCAAAATAATCGCCAGTAGGTGTCAGTGTTGCTACACGAGCAGTGAGCACTGTATTTGCAGAAACAATGATAGGGAAGTCTTACGTGAGCATGCCGAATGATGAAAACGCTATATTTCGACAGTGAACCTAAAGTATTATTTCTCATGTTGAAGGTAAGATAGGCATGTTACATTATATAGATATCCTCTCCTAGGAATGTTTATGGAATTGTGTGGCGCTGTGAAAGGTTATTTAATTGTTCATTATTTTAACTGTGTTTGTTTGTTTGTTAGCCAGTTAGCAGCAGCTAATGCTCGGTTGACAGCTGCTATGGTTGTAGTAGTAGCCCCGCATGGGGGTAGCCTTGATAATGAGCCCTCACAATAGATCGCTCATATTAGTATTATTAGGCCAGTTAAAAATTAAATATGGTGTTATGCTATGTAGAGAGGGTGGGGATGGGGGCTATATATGAGGCCCAATCCTAAAGCAACTGCTCCTGTATCAGATGCACTATTTGATGCCATCAATCGAGAAAGTAAACATAGAAAGTATGTCAAATAGACCGTCTTTTTATTGGTATTATTTAACTGGAATGAATTTACATTTGAAATTATTAATATATACACAACAATTTTTCACAAATTACAGACCTTCAAATTGCCATGTTAAGTCAACATTTCTCTGCACACTTACTCAAGAACATTAAAAAACAACTATATGAGTACAGAGACATTACCCTATCTGAATTGATTGAGGAATGAAAGTCCACATCAATATAAGCAGTTCAACAACATTATGTACGACCAGCTACTTGATCAAATTCATCAAAAAAAACACCTTGCTGCTCTGCCTCACATGCAGTTTTGTAGAACAGACCACTGTCTGGGTTCCTGTTCATGGTTTTAAAAACATCTAGCTGTCTTTTTATCAGATTTACTGATTTAGACAGTATAATGCAGGTGTCTCAGATTCCAGGCGCGTTTACGTTTGCGCTTTCAGATTTTAATTGAATTTTTGGATTGATCCCGCTGCTGGCAGGGAACTGCTGCGCGCAGTTCCCTCGCCCCTCCCCCCTCCAAGGGAACTCCGCCACACGTCAATCATTTTGAGTATTTGTTTTAGTAACTTTAAGTGACAATTTAATTAAAAAACATAAACAGTATTTGCTTTTATAAGGTAATGAACAGTTTAATCTCCACTGTACATCCGGGTCTCTGATTTGATTTAGTTCCAATAAATCGTAATATTGTAACCTGTTTTTTGGAGGGGAGCCACAGGGGGGTCCCTGGTCAGTGTTACGGGGGCACTGGCCCCTGTTTCTCCTCCCCCTAGAACCGCCCCTGCATAGCATGGTTTAGGAAACGGCGCTCTGCACGGAGGAACCGCAGCAGAGTCCTGCGGGAGGTGCTGCAGTGTAAATCTCACGATCGGAGAAGAGACACACGTTCACTGACACTCAGCCGACAAATTATAGCTGGTCGCAGAGATCTGCTATTCTAAAAATAAAGTCAACAATGTCGACCACTGGCTGGTGTCTTTCTCTTAGTTTAAGAAACGCTTGATTTGATCAAAAGTTAGTCAAACAAAAAAACGTTATACTTAATGGTAGTCGAACGTGAAAGCAGAATATCAGAGCAATTCATGTTAAGAAACCTGTCAGCGTATTACCTATTTTTCTCCACACTTTTTCCCGGATTCACCTGTCACTCTGCTTGCTGTCTGTGTGACTGACGGAAGAGACTGTGTGGTCGTGATCAGCAAAGTAGATTTGAAGAAAATAAAGAAAGGGGAACCCCGCGAAATTTTTTGAAAAGTGCAAGTCATCGTCGCGTCATCTTATTTATGTTCCCTACAGCTAGAAAGAGTGTTTTATTGATTTTTCGAATTATTAAGAACCTTAAATATATAGAAAGAAAAGTTTTAACATGTATATCTTTTTTGAGGAAACATATTATATAGGCATGCTGCATACATTGTTAAAAATATGCGAGGGTGATGACGTCAGAGCATTTTCCTATGTGCCGGGGCTTACCCCCGGACAGCCCCAGCCCAATTTAACCCCTGAATGTTAGTTCCTAGAGTAACATACACTGCTTTGTATGAATGGTTGTGAATGGGTGAACGACATGTAGTATGTCAAGTGCTTTGAGGGGTCTTAAAGATTGGATAAAGCGCTATATAAGTACAGTCCATTTACCATTTCCCGTTAATCTGGTATAACACATTAATAGGTTCTTAAATATTAAGATGCCCTGAAACACAGTGTCGTGAAAGAAAAAAAAAAGCCCCCGCCGAGGGGGGCTTTGGGGCTTAACAGGTTAACCCCATGGTGCTTTTCACTGAGGTTAAGGAATAGTGGTTAAGAAAAGTTATAGGCCCTTTTTCTCTTGATAATTAAATCACAACCAAGGTTGTGTACCACTGCAGGGATGCTAATATTAGCCGTTTGTGCTGAAAGCCAACAAATGATTATTCTTTCTGCGACAACGCACAAAGTGCATGGTATAAAAGGCAAGGAAGATACATTTTTACAGACTCATCTCACTGCTTCTATCAAGGTTTGGTATAGAAACTGCTCGTAGAATAAAGATCAGAACTACTAATTTGGTTAACGGCACATATCCTGAGGCAATGAGGGCTCTGAACTCCTCACCATCAGTTCATAAACTTAACTTAACTGAGTCAACAAGAGTGTTTCTTATAGCACTGGATACTTTGTGTCTTATCTTATTATGTAGTAGAGTATTTGTAAACGGTTGCACACAAACAGATAGGAGTGACAAAAATAGTGACGGGGCAAGGGAGGGAAATTAGCAATGAATAATAGCCAAGTCAAACATCCTGGTAAAGAAGCAAAAAGAGGAAAGGAGACAGAAAGAAGACACAGGGAATCTATTTATGTGATATGAAGAAGCTCCTTGCTTTTCATTTCACTTCGCTAATGATGTAGCATAAATTGTTACAGAGGGAGAAGAGAAGCAGGCAGACTGTGTTTCCATGAATGTCTTACCTTCCTCTGTCCCTTCCTCTCACCGCTTTTGAAATATAGTATACGAAATAGCACTGCAAATAACTTTCCCCACAACATTTGAGATTTTGCCTTTGCAAAAATTGATATTAGACTTAAAAGGTTTTGCTCAGGTACAGTATGTATACGGTACAATTGAAACTTTTGCACTATGTAAAAAAATAATTTCTAATAGTAATTTGGCAAAATATGATTTGAAAGGTTATTCAAACACCATATACATTTGTCTGAAGAAAGAGCCTTGCCTATACAGATGTTTGGTGCTGAATTACATGTTTATTAAAAGAGGTGTTTTTTCACAGCTTTTGTTGAATATTTGTAATAATATCAAAAGGAAACTCTTTTTCAAAGAAGTGAGAATCTGTTTATCTGTCACTCAATTTATTTGCATGTTTTTTTTACCTTGAAACAGGTTGGGTTTTTCTTTTTACAGATTCTAAAAGATTCACCACCATTGATCAATATGAAACACAAAGTGGACATTAATTCAATTTCTTTATTATAGCCACAGCCAAATCTACAATTATGAGTAAAACAAATAAAAGTTGTTCACATTGTTGAGGAACTGACAGGTATTTTGCACAGATAACAATATGATTTTGATATTAGGGGAACATATGCTAGATTATATGTTGCCAGATCAAAATATTTCCAAGCCTGTCGGTGGTAAAAACAGTTTTTAATGGATTAAATTAAATTGGGCTTAAACAGCAGAGACATCACAATAGAGGCAGACTACTTTAAATGGAAGCACATTCACACAAATCATACACTAACTGTGGACTATATATTTCCTTTTCAGCATACTTGAGAACAAGTCAAAGACAGAACAATGTAGTGATATTATTGAACAAAAAATGGGAAACAACCTCAAAACACAAGGCTCTACAGGCAGAAGGAAACAGATGTCTACGCCTGATAACCAGCAGTTCCTTTTGCTTGGATTGCAGCATAAAAAAATGAAGCAAGGGCAAACCACAGTCTGCTCTGATGCTCACATTCAGCTGCTTCCTTATGTGCATCTACGTGTGATGAAATTCAGAGAGGCAAAATTAAAGCGCACCGACAAGTCTGTCAGGCTGAAGTAAAGTTACACAGACTGGAATCAGATTGGAGTTGACTTTTGTTAACATACTTACCTGTGATTGGGCCGAGTTCTTCATGCACTCTAAAAATAAATGCTTTGGCTTATTGAGGACCAACACATTTGCTTCATCCTTTTTGAGTTGTGAAAACTTCTGATGAAAATATGTTCAAACAATAATCTACATTGAGTCATAGTCAAATATACAGTATTTCAATAAGCACTGACTGAATAATTTGCAGCAATAACACGTTTTTAAGTTTGAATTCTTATTCACAGCTATGCTAAACTAAGAATGGCCCTATAACGATGCTAAACATAGGTGTCATTTACACTGGGGACACGAGGGACATGTCCCACCTCTTTTTGAAAAGTTTATTTTGTCCCCATTACTATTTAAAAGAATAATTATTAAAAAAAAAAGTATTAAAAAAAAACTTAAAGCTATATAATGTTAACTAATTCTAATAGAATGGTGCAGGAACGAGTCCTAAAACCCGGAAGGCAGTTAGCATTTTACCACTTCCGGTTCCCTCATCTCAGAGTCAACGGTTTTTTGAACATGTTTTTTGGAAAATAGCTTGTAATAAGGTCTGTCGTTGACACAAATTTAAGAGACGGATCACGTTTTGTTCTATGACATTAAATACATCAGCAGTGACCCCACTGGTGATTTTTGAAGAGTTTACGTGTCTGAAAAACGATGGTTGTTAACAAGTGGTTGAATAGGACTACAGAAGTTGTCCAGGACGTTGTACGTCATTACGCCGAACACGTAAACACTCCCGCTAAATTTGATTGAAAGCAAGTACCTGCGCTCTTGCAAACTGTTAAAACAAACGCTTCAACTTATACAATTCTGAATCTGTATTTTTGAATATGGATCAAAAGATGGCGTGACGTTGAAGTCGTGAGACCCTGCTGTACTCGACTGTAGTTCGTTTATAGCATAACGTTAGCATTTTGCTTTTGGCGATTAGATTTATGATTCGAAAATTATAAAAGTAGGAGAGACATGTGGAGATTATCCGGCTGAACAAAACGTGCATTTATCAAACAGGTTCGTTTTCCACAGATCTTATTTTTTACAATATTCCGAAATCCTATGGAGAAATCCCGTTGCTTTTTTGAAAGTTTATATGTTGAAGACCAATTTAAAATCTTCTGACCACCTATGTCCAAAACCACTTTTATACACAAAAATGACTAGCATTAGCTAGGTGTAGTACAAAACATATTCTTTCAACTGTAGTCAATACCCATGGTCAAATCACAATTGATTCATTGCTCAGTCGAATACATTTTTTATATAAAATAGTATTTACCTTAAGAATGTCTTGTATAGGTGTTCAGCCTAGGTCCTCTATCACAGGGGTTCCCAACCCCAGGGCCGCGGACCGGTACCGGTTACTGCCGGGCCGCGAAATAGCTGTGAGTTTATCGTAACATTTGCAGAATTATAAATATATAAAAATATTTTCGTTACATTTTCGCACCTATACCAGTCATATAATTTCATCCAGTAGCCTAGTTAAACTTTCACCAGAAAACAGTTGAAAATGGCTTTTATGATGTTCCGAGGGATTCGGCGGCTCAGCCTAAGGTCTCAGCCTCTCGTGCGCACGAGAAAGTTACCGGTGAGCCAAGTAGGAAGAGGAGCACACAGGAGACAACCGTTTCATTGCAGACTGTTATGTTTATGTGGGGAAATGGCAGTGCATACATTATTGGAGATATATTTCAAACTCGGACTTCATTTTAAGGACATGTCGGCCAGGGGTGTAGAGCTATTTGTTTAAGCACCGGATTGGCAAAACAGGAGAGTCTGTAAACCAGTCTGCCTTGATCTATGAATTCATGTCCGGGACTCTCACAGTATCTGCTGCCCACAGCTGTTTTATAGAAGGAAAACCTCCTTCACTTCATGAAATGGCTGCAGCATCAGGAGGCAGCAGGACGTGTAACTCCGCCTCTGAGAAGTGCAACACCAGCGCGCCGAGAGCTGTGCCTTTTACGCACCGCCTTCACTATGTTTACCTTATTCAGAACAGCTTAAGAGTGGCTGCTACGTGTTACACACACCTCTATACATATCGAACTGCCCGATTATTCCCCTATTACTCGTTTTATGAAGGAGATGTCCGGTCACCAAGGCGCATGATGTGTGTGCACCGGAACGAACGACACTATCATAATATCTTCTGAAAACAAATGCCAGTGTCACACACACACGCGACCGGACATCTCCTTCATAATGCGCCTTATCCTCGTTTTCACAGCATTCACTGGATTATCCGTAAATCAAACAAAACCAAAACGTTGATTTATCTGTTTTCCCGTTTTCGTTTAAAAACTGAATAACGTCAGTTTTTTGGTTTTCCGTTTTTCTGAAAAACACCGGTTCTAAACGTTGTTAATATGTTTTGGATGCATATTGTTCTAGTATTTGTTCAGGCTGTTACATACAATTAGTCTCTGTTGCTACCTGCTGGTGAGTAAATATTAAAATCAGTTCAAATTGACAACCGCGATTTTATTTTATGTATCTGCCGGTCCTTGGCACTATAAAGGTTGGGAACCCCTGCTCTATCACACATCTACAGTAAATGCATCCAGGCATGTAACAAGCCAATTGTATTAACGACTTGGTTTATGAAAATTAAACAAAGAAATATGGGTGCAAATTGCACTCATCGAATAGGACTTCCACTATATCAAACCTGGGATGGAGACACAACGATACAATGACCTAATGGTTTTAAAAACAGCTCAAGTTAGCCTAGCTCAGGGGTCTCCAAACTACGGCCCGGGGGCCAACTGCGGCCCGTTGTCCGTTTTGAATTGGCCCTCAGTAAATTGTAAAAGCATAATGGAATATGGCCCACACCTGAAACTTGTGCTTTTCTGATATTGAACTTCTTGAATATAAATGTAAACAGATATTACACAGTAGTATTCATGTGTTAATAAGCCCACTCCAAATAAATTCATTCACTTAAAGTTAAAAACATTTAAAAACAAATCTTAGTTGATAAAAAAAAGCCCAATAACTTGTTTGCATATCAAGCTTGAAATATACCCTTCATAGTTCCTCTTACTATAAGCAATGAGGCTTCTGTTTTAAGGGATGAGCTGCCAACACTTTTTGCAATAAATGAAACCCTATGGAAAGCTGTGATGCAGGCTGTTTGTTTTGTTAAGCATATTCAATTGTCAAGCATTATTTACCTACATTTCACAGATTTTGCTAACTTATAACTTAACTTATGAGGCAATATACCTCACATCTAGTGAGTGGCCAAGTCCTTCGTATGTTTTGTATGTGGCCCTAGGTTAAAACGTTTGGAAACCCCTGGCCTAGCTTAAACAAGAGATAAGTTATTGGTAGCACATCCTACTGTCCTTTTGTTTTTCCTTCAGCTGCTTTCTTATTTGATCTATGTTGAGCTAGCTTTAACTTATTTTCTGTCCTCCTTCTAAACTGTTGCAATACAAAGCCCCCGGTCCTGTGTGACATCACCACTCACATTACCCATCATCAAAACATGGACAATTATCATAATTTTCATGACAGCCTGTTACTGTCATTCACCAACACCACAGGGTGTGGCCGCCTTAGTAATAATTATAGTATTTAGAATTTTTTTTACAAATTATACTTTTAAAGTGTTTAAAACTTGCAACTTATATGGTAAATTGCTTTTAATTAAGTGACTGTCAACAGGTACCTTAAATTACAAGTGTATATCTAAAAGTATTGCACCTAGCAGCAGTTACAGTACCAAATGATGATGCAACAACAACACTGAACATAATCTTTGATACTAAAGACAACACCATAGTGCCAACCTTTTCTCGAGTACTTATAAACACCCTGCTGCTTTAGCCACACATACAAAATGATGACTCAGCTCGACAATATGAGATTTTAGGGCTGCTTGTTCCGATTTAGGCACACTGACACACTCACCTCACAAGTGCAAACAACTTTGATGATTTTAATCAGTGTAACATGCTGAGAACACAAACAAACCCTCAGGGCGCTTATCAATTACTGCGGAGCATACGTACACACACCTACGTACACACACAGGGACACAAACACACAATTAAGGTAAACTCAATTTCGCTCTAATTTAGATCTTTTTTTCCTGCAGTGTGTTTGTAATACAGGATGCTGCCTAACTCAGCATAAAGGAAAGCAAACACACCTTAAGCACCAAGCAACACAAACATTTAAAATGTATGAACATACCACTATATATATATTGGCTTATTAGAAATCATCATCACTGACAAAATGGATTTATCCTTCTGTATTGACCATGACCAATTGATAAAACCAATTACTTGATTATAAAAAGTTTTAAACTTTGCTGCACTTGTCTTTTATAAACAGTAATTTCAACAACTGTAATTATGTTTATTGTTTACTGTCAGGTCAAGTGCTTTTCTGACAGAAAACGCACAAATAGTCGGATAACGTTAGCATTCAGTGTTGGTCCTCAACTATGCTGATAGAGCTATCATTACGATAATACTGAGGTCTATCATAATTATCTGCTAATTGACTGCCTAATGAGGTAGAGCTCATTAGAATGCTCATTAATACTCCATCATCACCATTGATAGCTGTAATCACAGACTGGTGCTTTCAAGGTCTTACAGAAGGGTGTGTGAAAGTGGGTGTGGATACTGTGTGTGTGTTTTCAGAATTGTCAATTATTTCTTCCAGCAGTAATATGTAGAGGGTCTTGAATCAATATGTAGA
Source organism: Gobionotothen gibberifrons (assembly GCA_943591055.1). Taxonomy (NCBI): domain Eukaryota; kingdom Metazoa; phylum Chordata; class Actinopteri; order Perciformes; family Nototheniidae; genus Gobionotothen; species Gobionotothen gibberifrons. The sequence goes on along the minus strand of CALSBZ010044507.1, from coordinate 720,273 downwards.
GGGTCTTGAATCACCCTGTTAGGGGGTTTCCTTTCACTCTTGAGGTATATCATTTCACCTATCACACGGCTACTTACTAAGATCAATAATATGACACAACATATTGGTTTCACCATGATTTTGATGATTTAAAAATGATCTTACCGCTACCGCTGAGAAAAAATTGGCCGTTCTACTGCATAGCTATGAATGGAACTGTGGCGTCAGCAATGTATCTTGAAATGACAGCAGCTGTTTTCTGTAACTGTCGAAGTCTTCTCACATTTTTGTTTTAATTGACCAGTCTTTAAACACTGCCAGAGCCCATATCGTGTCCCCGTTAGTGTTTACTTCCTGTTTACCGTCTACCTCTGTTCCCTTTAGTGTTGGTTCCAGTCTGTCTTCTGCTAAATTGTCTATCCTCCCAGCTCTATTAAACAAGTCTCTTAACCTCCTTACTTCTCTTGTGCTGTTTTTTGTTTTGTTCTTATTCTTTTATCTTTTCTTTACTTACAACAGTTCAGTCACCATGAATCCAAAGTGTTGCGCCCAGTAATACAAATAATATTCAAAAAGTACAAAGAAAAACATGTTTTTGCAGATTGATATGACTGCATGTTCCCAGTGGTCTGCTACTGAATATAGCAGATTGCTTAATGTCAAAATGTACCATTCACAATTGTGTATTCAACAAAGCTGTGTAATGAATTCTAAGTATGGAAATACAGAACCTGTTGCATTCAGCCATACCAATACAACGTATATGTACATGTATAGCCTATAAAAAAAGCAATATTTTTATATAAAATGTATCTGACATTCATTAATGACATCAGACTTGTGTGCCATTGAAACTGCAAAATCAGTAACACAAAGACGGTCCAGATATATATATATA
>CALSBZ010044507.1:620839-632491 GCA_943591055.1 Gobionotothen gibberifrons | reverse complement strand
AGATGGGCTCACTCGAGCTCCATTTGAACCCCTGGAAGAAGCTGACATGAAGCACCTGTCGCTCAAGACAGTGCTGTTACTGGCCCTGGCATCCGCCAAGCGTGTCAGTGACATTCATGCGCTATCTGTACATCCTTCATGCACTCAGTTTGCCCCAGGGCAAACGAGAGTGTTGCTGAAGCCCAACCCTGCCTTTATACCTAAGGTGGTTGGTTCGTGTACTCCAATTGACATTGAGGCATTTCCTCCGCCGCTGTGTCCCTCCGGGGAACAGCAGCCGAATTTGCTGTGTCCAGTCCGTGCTTTACGCACTTATATGGACAGATCAAAGAAGTTTCGTCTTAATGACCAACTCTTTGTGTCCTGGGCTAACCCTCAGAAGGGCAGGCCCGTTACTAGGCAACGGCTCTCCCACTGGATTGTGGAGGCAATTGCTTTGGCCTATACGAGTCAGGGTTTGCAGGCACCTTCAGGTTTGCGTGCTCACTCGAGTCGTGGTCTGGCTACATCCTGGGCTTTGTTCAAGGGTGTTTCCATTCAAGACATTTGTGCAGCGGCGAGCTGGTCCTCGCCGCTCACTTTTGTCTGCTTTTACAGGCTAGACGTCTCTGCTCCCAGTGTGGCCCGAACAGTGCTGGGCCCCCTGCTGAGTTAGAGCTCTAACTGTTAAGTTCTGGTTGGTCTTGGTGACTTTCGAGATAAGCTCGTCTGGCAATACGGGAGCTACAATATCCCATAGTGAGACATCGAACGGAGTGTTACGAATGAGAACTATAGGTTACTTACGTAACCCCAGTTCTCAGAGTAACATGAAGTGAGATGTCTCACCAGACGGCCCTCCTTGCTATGGTGAAGCGAGAAGAGGTGCTTATTTTGAATGACGCATGCGTAGTAGCGCAAGCTACTTATAGTGGGTGGATTCCCTGACGCTGACGTCAAGATCACCTGCCAATCAGGATTGGCGTAATGAGATTGATGATTCTGTTTGCTCCGCAGATGAGGCGCATCCCATAGTGAGACATCTCACTTCATGTTACTCTGAGAACTGGGGTTACGTAAGTAACCTATAGTTTTAGTGTACCTTCTCATATTTTTTGCAGGTTACATACAGTACAATATTTGAACTGGTTAAGTGAAGAGCAGAAGCCACTTTTCAAATTGTACACAATCCTTTTCCCATGACATTGCTGTCAACACCTATCCATGCTGAACGTTGCTAAGATATTATTGATTGGGGTGTGGCCAAAAGTGCAATATGCTTCAAAATGTAACTGACAGAGAGCAGTGCTTTTGTCACTGTGCCCATGGATTTTATTTTATTTCAAGAGTTTTAATTGCGTCGCTAAACTCCTTGAAAAGGTCCTCTTCCTTTTCTCCAAGGTACACGACAAGGCAGCGGATGGCTATAGTTCTCTGTGTACTTCAATTGTATTGTGCTATTTTTGAAATTACCTAAATCAATATATTCTGAATGGGTGACTGCCAACAACTTGCATTTCAATGACAACTCTAAATAACGATCCTACCTCAAGAAGCATGTCCTTGATCTGCTTCACCGAAATTCATTTTTAATAAAAAGCGATATCACAATAGCAACCAAAGTACTTTTACTCTCACAGTAGCCTCTACTACTTTGTATCCTCTCACAGAACTATTCACAGTTCAAAGGCTGCTCATTTTGGTCAAACCAAAATTTGCCTATACAGTGCACTACAAGGCTATCTACTGTATTTGAATGACAAAAGATGACACTCACCTTAAAATGTCCTTTGTATAGTATTTCTATTTGTCTTAAAGGTGAGGTGTCATGGCCATTTCCACTGATCATAATTCCATTGTTGAGGTATACTAAAATAGAAAATACTGTGCAATTTTCCAAACTCACATTGGTTTCGCATACAGCATCTCTATAAAGTGTGTGTATTCAGCAGTATTCACTTTCTCCACTAAACGGCTCGCTGCAGCTCTCCCCCCCTCCCTGTGAGCCCAGTGTGCACCAGAGAGGCTCCGCTCCGAAAGGTGCCTAGCTGACAGTTAGCTGCTAGCTAGCTGCACACACCATGATATGCCAATATATACACCTTACACACCCCGCAGAACCTCCATAACATGTACAGATTCGAGTATAGACATTTGAGGCGTAGAACGGAAGAAGAGTACGTTATTTTTAACTGTAATAAACTACTACTTTGTTTGATGAAAAATCTAATCATGGTTTGCTATATATGAATGATATGTTATAGGAGCAAATACTTCAGGGAAGAAAGGCTACTAAGTATTTTCCATCAAACTTTATTTTAGAAATGTACAAAATGAACATAAATATACACGGTATATCATCCATTCCTCCCCTTTTCGCCGTCTTGCAAGCTACAACCGGGGCTGAGGCATCAGAGTGGTCATCCCGTCTCGATCATGTATTGTCCGCCAGATACGCCAGGAGTTTCCTGATCTGGCTGGATGAAATCAAATGCAAATCACAAAATATTATATAATCGAAACGTAGTTGTTTTAGATTCGTTAGTAGTAGTTGTGGTAGGAGTGTGTATCTCAACACCGTTAGATATTGCCAGCTAATATGCTAACCTAGCTTTATTGTTTACCTTGGTAGCATATGAACGTTAGCTCGGAGAAAAGGCAACTAATGTAGTGTAATAAAACCATTATGAACAAAAGCTAGTGGTTTATATTAGGCTAGCAATAACGTGTTTACAATTGCAATCTTATACAGTAGTCTGCTACGTTCGGTCATTCGTTGTAGCTGGCATGAAAACAATGTTTTCGCCTAGCATGTATAGCTAGCCTCGTTAGCATGCACAGAGCCGCGTCGCAGCTCGGAGGGAAATCACCCGGAGTATACTGTATGAGTATTCCGTGTGTGAATGCAGACATTCTCCTGCCATGACAAACATGTAAAGCCATCTGCTGACATTGTAGTTTATATATGTAAACGTTAGCAACTGAGTAAGCCCAGTTAGCACCGTGTCAATGGCTATTAGCACCCCACAAAAACGTTTACCCATTTTCAGTCAATTAACGCATACATCAGAGTTCAAATCACACACAATATTAAGTTGATTTAATTACCAACATTATTACGTCAACACAAGTTTGCAACTTAAAATGTTTATCTAAATCAATTAACTCACATTTTTATCTTGCAACCATGCATTTAATTAAGTGGAGTTGGAAGGTCGCCTGAATTCGTTTTTAGAGTGTGGCTACAGGTGGATGCATGCAAAATGCCTGCAAAGTGGGATCAATGCAAAAAAGGAAGATGTTCGTTTAATCCTTGCAAATCTGGATCCAAACTTCTCAGCAATGCGTCGAGCCCGGAGACTAATCCGCAGACGGTATTTTGCGCAAGGGCCAAACTACATTTGGCACGTTGATTCCTATGACAAATTAAAGCCCTATGGCATTTGCATAAATGGATGCATAGATGGGTTTTCCCGAAAAATCATCTGGTTGAAAGCGGCATACACAAGCAGTGACCCACACTATAGGAGGCTACTTTGTAGAGGCTGTGGAGCAGACTGGTGGTTGTCCTCAGATCATCAGGACAGATCTGGGAACTGAAAATGTGGTTGCACGAGACATCCAAAGCTTCCTCTGTCGCCATGACAATGACAACAGATCAGGTGATTGGAGCTATATTGCTGGAACCAGTACTTCAAATCAAATAATTGAGAGTTGGTGGGGGATCCTGCGCAAGGAAGGAATGGAGTACTGGATACAATTCTTGGGCGAAATGAAAGACGAAGGTCTGTTTGTTGGTGACTTCCTGGACAAATCTCTTGTACAGCTGAGTTTTCGAAACGTTATTCTGGTGAGTTTGAAGAAATGTGAACTATCCCCACTTTAAAACATTCCCCCCCCCCCAAAGATGCTTTTTTAAAAGCCCTATGACAGTATCTTCCACCTATTTGTTTGCATCTGTGTTTAAAATATGGTATTAACTTAAATGCAGACAATTAACATGTTCGTAGCTCAGTTAAATGTCTGCATCTCAATGGCTTAATTATCTTTATCTTCAAGTTGAGGGAAAGTACTGTCACTGCAAACATCTAGTCACTTATCCAAGCAGAGACATACCCTTAAAAAATCGGAATGAATACACCTGACATGTTTGCTGTGAGGCAACTGGTTAGGTTAATTAGAGTTTGGTTAACATATTGAATATCATTTTCTTTTCAAAGAAGGCTTCACAATAATAGCCCATGCATGTCATATTCAGTGATCATAGAGCTGGGGAACATCTGTTTCAGGTTCCCATTATGTGCTATAGAGCTAGGAACATAGGATCCTGGGAACAAAAGACCATGTGAATATAGGCATGACCCCGCAGGTACAAGGGGCTTTATCTTGACACATTGTATGTGTCAAGGCCACATTGCGGTTAAAATGTTTGCAATCACTCACTAGCTTTATATACAGTCTATGCTCACTAGTCAATAAAAACACAATCTCATTGAAACTTAAACTCATTTATATCTATTTGAAACTCTTGACCTTTCTAATTTTTTTAACAGTTACACCTGGACAAGATCAAGGCAGTGTGGAATACCCATAGAATCCGGCCAACAAAGAATTGCAATGTACCAAGTGGCATCCCTGACGTGATGTATACTGTGCCACAGCTGTGGGGCTCTGAGGATTGTGTTGTTCCACACAGCAACCTCGATGCTTGTAAACAGACATGCAAGTTCCTTTCAACCATCCCTTTCAACCATCCCTTTCAACCATCCCTTGCAACGAAGACGTATTTGACCTCTGTAATATGATCATGTTAGAGTCAGGCCTTACTTTCCCCACAAACAAACCACAAGCTCAAGATTTTTATTTGACAATCCGTGAGGCTCTTCGCTCCCTCATCTTTAACTGAGTTGCCTGAGCAATTTGCAAATATGACAGCTTAATTCATTACCATTGAATCGAATAGTATTACCACTTTAGTTTATTAATTGTGCTTCCTTACTGTTCCTGTTGGCGTTTTTCTCAGTTACAAGCACTGTACATTTTCATTTTAGTGATGCTTCCTCTCGTATGATTTGAAGTTGGTTGCAACTTAGTCACTATGGATCTCACTTATATTTAGAATGATTGTTTGAGCATTGACAGCCTCTATATGGGCTGACTTAGCCTATCCGTTTCATCATTACAGTATGTTATTTTAAGTAAAAAAGCGTTGGCAACATCTAATCAGGGCTTCCCCTCCCTACACGCAGATCACCCGCAGCGAGGCAGCGGCAACAGTTCACGAACGTGCTCTACACACTACCACCAAACAACACCACAGGGCCTCTTTAGAGAAAAAAAAATCCATATGTTTAAAGGCCCAGCTAAGAATAATATAATAATAAAATATATTATTGGATTTGAATTATAATATGGTTATTAAATAACATTTAATTATTTTAGATAATGCTGGGTAGATTAAGCTTTGTTATTTATTAGTTGACAAATGTACTGAGTCAAAAGTAGAATATTTAACTCGGACATTCAGTGTAGAGTAGAAGTTACAATTAGAACACAATTGTAACAATAAAGTATAACTACCTTAAAATTGTACGTTATAGTGGCAGTAGCAGAACTACAAACCTTTACATTTTCACCCAAAAGTAATACAATGTAAACAACATTATTTTTTTAGAAAAGTACATAATGGTTTGGAAAGAAAACTGTTGAAGTTTCAGTCTTATACAATATCCACTGAAACCTTTCCCTCATGGACGACGCATTAGCAGAACAACACTGTGTCCATGGCATGTCCAGGAGCCTAAGGAACTGGCTGTGTTAATGCAGTCTGCACATTTACTGATGATCCCCTGGGGGGCACACACGCACAACAAGCAGATGGCCTTGCTAAATACAGGTTCTTTCCTCTTCTTTATTTATTTGTCATACGAACATAGCTACAGCGTAGTTATGCCGATGAAAATCTTAGGTCACAGGCTTCTCCAACAGTGCAACACAATAACACAGATAAACTGAAAAATATAGTACAAGTAAATAGTAAATAGTAAATACAAAAATAAAAATAGTTTAAAAAAGTGAAATAGTGCAATAAGAGTCTATATGCATGTTATTGGAATGATATATTGAGAAATAGATAATTAATTACTAAGTAGCAGATGAATGTTATGGATGTTGTTTCAGCAGTTCAGTTGTTTGGTAGTCTTATTGCCTGTGGGATGAAACTGTCTCTGAATCTGGTGGTTTTAGTCCGGATGCTGCGGTAACACCTGCCGGACGGCAGCAGACCTACTGAGTGCAGTTTTCACCACCCTCAGTAGGTAGGCTTACTGTATGAACATTGTAATCACAATGGGGAGAATGAGTCCATGTTTACCATGTGTTAACACCTCAGATGGTGTATGACCTGATTAGTTAGTGAATTCTGGATATTTGTAATTGTTTGTTACAATAATTAATTATTTGAGTTGTTATATTCAATGGCAATATACAGAATAGTGGTTGTCTTGCAAATAAAATGATATGAGTTGTTTTATACATCTTGGATGCCTTTCATCTGATGAAACTCTTATTTCCAGTCTAGTAGTTTTCTACTTTCTACTCTAAGGTTATTCTTACTGTTTCCAGCTCCTACCACACTCTTTCTCTTTTCATTTCCCTGACTCAAAGCCCACTTTCCGTTTCTCCCACAGTAATTTTGGGTTCCCTAATAATTCTGCTGGTTGTATTGATGGCATTGTAACACCATCTGGTCAGATTAGGGGAAATAGACTCAGGCTCTTACACACTGAAACCAGTTTCACACTCTCCTGCGCTAATCTGAGCAGAGCTGAACTGAGGCACAGTGACTTGAATAGGACTTGAGCTATGATGAGCAGGGATTGCCACAGGCAGCAGTGAATAGAAACAATTTAAGAACACAACCACCCCAGTAAACCAAATAAGCATTTGTATTTATAAAGCACATTGAGGTGTACAGTTTGTTCACAAAATAATCATAAATAAATAAAAAAACATAGTCATGATCACCTCCCAGCTTTAAATGCCTTAGTTGAATACTCAATTCTACATTTGATCCTAGCAAACAGGCAGAGAAGAGATGAATGCTGGATTCAGATTGGTCAATGACATTCAGAGGTCTGCACAATAGTAGACCGCTGCAAGAACTTTGGATGATATGCAGTCATATGAATACGTAAAAAGCATTTCAGTCAATTTAAAGTCCGTCTGAAGATCATAAAACATCATGACATTTCTTTTTTTTATTGAGTATATATGGAGAGAAATAAAACAAGAAAACAGTGAAAAGGAGCAGGAAGATGTCATTGTCATTGTAAGTTAAGTTTCTGTTGCCAGACTTCAGCCTTTAATATCCAGTAGAAAGGATTATTAAATATTTAATAATGGGATTATATGGGAAATATCAAAGATGGCCATAGCCTCCCAACTCCCCTTATTTAAAAATGTATCTTAATAAAATAAGTTAAGACATGTTGGAAGGAACGTACTGGCCCTCATCACATACCATTACAGTGATGGATCTAAGTGATTAAAACAAATGTTTTACCATAGTTATCGCTTTAGATATTACATAAAGGGAAGGTAAGCCGTCAAGTTCAAAAGTTCATGTCTGTCTCAGTAGACAGAAGTACATTCATGTTGTGGTTGACTGGTTTCTGTTCCATTAAAATGTCAAAGTCTAGTAGTTTTGGTTGATACGTACTTAAGGACTGCCCATTATTACCTCCAATTGGATGCACTAAGGTGCATTCTTCTGTTTTCATTGCTAATCTTTTATCCTTAGTTTTTAACCAGATTCTGAGAATATTTTGGGTCTGGGTACATTGAGAAATACGGGCACTTTTTGTTTATTTCTGTCGTGTTTGCTGACCAGCTGAGGTCAACTGCGAACACTTTGCGTCTGATGTTAATGTAGTGCATAAAACCCAGTCTCCAAGAAGTTATGTTTAATTATGCTCATTTGTTTATCTTATCACATTATGCCAGGAAATGCTTGCCGAATTACATTATGTTGAGTGATCAAATATTTTCCACTGAGGAATATATGGGACTGAGAGCCTGACACATTAGAAACCAGAGTCCAGATCTTGAGTCAGGTTTAGGAAACCAAAGCACTTTGGTTGGGTAATGTAAAGATACTGGTTTCAGATACCAACCATCTGTGCCTACTAAAATACGTGCTGTGAGTAAAAGGAACCATCCGGAATAAGGATAGGTTCAGACTGCAGGAAAATTGAATCTTTAAGACGAGAATTGTGTCTAGTCATCATCAACCTTTCTGCATGTATTTCTGTGGTAATGACGTAGGCAGCAGTCACATATAGCTAAGCTGGCGACGCAGCCTTTATGAGAAATGGAGATCAATCATTTCCACCTACATTACACTCCCAGGTCGCAACTGGATTCAAGAGTATTTTATTTTCTGTCCTTGGACTTTTGATCACCTCCATGTTGCTAGCACTCTGCTAATATCAGCTCTGCATTTCCATGTATTCGAATTCTATTAAAGTGTGTGTCATTTTGTGTTACGTTGGGATGAACGCAAATCGATTCTAAACCACCATCAAATGTGATTTGGGTCTGATTTGCAAAAATGTTCACCTTATTTTTGCAGTCTGGACATTCTATGAATTAGATTTGCAGCAGTGCTAGCTGCTTTACAGCATTTATTTGAGCTAAATACTATCATTGGCATGCTAATTAGCTCAAAGTATCAAATTGCTAGCTAACCTGCTGATGTGAAGCATGTATAATGTCTACTATCTTACTTTAGCATTGATAACATGCTAGAAATTTCATGTTAGCAGTAAAGCCGATGCCGATGTTTTTGTGCTGTACTTTAGAACTGGAAAATGACCTGATAATATGCCTAGTTAACAACCTAATTCGCTTTGAGACATGGCTGTCATGAGATATGGAGGTCAGTCATTTGCCCTCTGTTTTTCTTGAGAAGAAAGATATGTTCTCTGTGTCACTTTGAAATGATTACTGATAATCCATCATAACATTTATGTAAAAAACTGAGTTTTCATATAGTGTGTATGAGAGGGGGGGGGGCGTTCGATTCCAGTTGTGGATAGTCTGGCGTGGTTTCGTTCCATTTCAAACAGCTGTTTGACGCTCGGCGTAACCTTGGCGCACTGCCACTCCAACATCCAATCCCAGAGCTTGAAGATTAATCACGGGGACTGTAGTCCTAAACGATAGCTGGGGATTGTGGGTAGTGTAGTGTCTTCGGCCATCCTAAACTCCTATAGGCCTACGTCTGTTTCCGGTTATTTTTATTTTGAAATTCAGTTCCTGACGGACGTCAAAAAAGCCAGAGATTATGGAAATAAACCAATAAATAAAAACAAGGATAATTGTGTATTATTGTTGAGTAAATGAAAAAAAGATTTTAAAAATACAGATTTCAGTATCTTGAGGCTCTGAGCCCCATTTCTTTTCATGAAAAATGCTTAATTTCTGTTTCATAGCACTGCAGATAGGAAGTAGGAGAAGTACAAAGTGTTGCGAAACTTCACCAACAACATTCAAACCAACCGGCTTTGTCCAATATGCAGATTAATACCTGGCAACAGCTTCATCATGTCATCAATAATACTTTTAAAAGTGTACTCACTGCAGTTCACTTGCTTGCTAAGACAGTCTGCACACTTCCTATCAGTTTCCAAATAAAACCAGCCTTCCACTGGTTGGTTGGACGTAAACCCTTTCCTTACATTTAGTGATTTTACTGTGAAATATTTGGAAGAAATATGAAATCATGATTTATTTACTAAAGATGTTTAAATATTGATTTGAACTTGCCATATGACTCATTGTATAAGCAAATGTAATGTATTTACCATATGTTGTATAGTTTTTTATTAAATCTACAACTTTTAGCTACGTAAACACCAAAATTGGAAACCATTTTTACGTTCAGATGAAAAAAACACACACAAATGGTTTCAGTTGAGCATCATTAAATACAGTAGATACATTGAGTTGAACATATTAAAAATCCAGGTGAGAATGAAAGAGGTAGTGTGCTTAAATGTTTTCTTAATGTTATGGAAACTGGTTGTGAAGTTGCTGGTTCAATCATGTGGACAATGCATCCATTCAAAACACACTCAGGAGTTTCTTGTTGTTGTTAACCACATCCAACACTTTTTTTAACTTGCGTGTCCTCACATGTATATTTTCAAAGCGGTGTGCTGTGAGTGTCTGCTTGGAAGGCTCAGTTTGCTTGTCTGACACACACCACCACAGAGCATAATACAGGAAGGACAGTTAGACCTAGAGCAACGTCCTCATTCGAAAACCTAGTAGCCCGCTGTAGCTGTCACAACAGAAATCCCTCTGCCTTTAGAAAATGCTGGAGTGCTTTTTTTCCAAAAGGTAAGCCCAGATTTGAATTCAGTTCATTTATAGACTTGAGAGGATCACACGGTTAAGTCCCAGGCGCTATTTACTTCCTGATTATCAACGCTTTGATAAGAAATCTTGTCTGGCTATTATTAGAATAGATCAGTGCGATTGATCTCAGGCTAATCCTTATTATCATTTATGACTTTGTGGCTGTAATGCAGTATCCAACAAGGAAAACAAATCTCATAACGTAAATGATAGTGCCAAAAAAACAGAAAAATGCAACATTTACAACAGGTTACCATACAGTAGTATACTGTATCCACATTTCTGAATTGAAGCAAGAGGGTGTTTTGTGTGATATTTACCTAATCTTAAATCAGTTGAATCTGAACAAGTATACCAAATATTGCTTACCCACATAAACGCGTTGGCACACATTTCATAAATGCAGGTTTAACATTTTCAAAGTTACCTAAAAGCGTGACTTTAGCTAAGATATTTCTGCAGCATGTGAACCCTCTCAACATACAGTGATGACACAATTGTCCTTACATGTCCTTGTTGTAACCTGTACATAGCTAGAGACATAGCTTAAAGTATTACATGGGAACACCCACAACATGTTTTTAACCCTAATGACAGCTTTATGTCATGAGAGAATGATTTATGTAAGAGTTTACTTCTGTATGTTTTAATGTAGAACAGTTTTGTTGCTCAGTGTAGATTATGTAAAGCTCGTCTCTGACTCAACACAAATTCAGTTAACCTTAACCAACACACTAACAAAAGTCATGTGACAGGAAAATGAGCATCAACAATTTGAGTCATAAAGTGTTTCCTCCTGTTGTTTAATCGTTAATAGATAATGTTGCCGTTTCATAAGTTACTGATAGGCTTCATTGAATTAATTATGTTAATAAATGAAGACAGGGAACCATGTAGAAAAATATGCCCTATTATGCGTATTAGGGTTTTCCCTTTCCTTTGTTATATAGGTTTTTGTGCATGTAAATGGTCTGAAATGGCTTAAATTATACAGTTTCTCTCCCACACAATGTTGATGTTTAAAGAAGACATTTTTTATTAGGGTTTATTCATCTCCATTTGGGGAGTGGTGAGAGACAGTGAGAGAGTGAGAGAAGCTGAGAGGGAAAGGAAGGAGGAAACAGAATGACCATCTGGTTCTAATATTCTGTTAGCTTATAAAAACACACTAATGACTGGTAGATTGGTGTGTGTGTGTGTGTGTGTGTGTGTGTGTGTGTGTGTGTGTGTGTGTGTGTGTGTGTGTAATAA
>CALSBZ010044507.1:601705-620739 GCA_943591055.1 Gobionotothen gibberifrons | reverse complement strand
CTAATGTGTGTGTGTGTGTGTGTGTGTGTGTGTGTGTGTGTGTGTGTGTGTGTGTGTGTGTCTATGCATCTCCAGAGTAATGAAAAGCTGGTAGTCTAAGAACATGTGGGAAAAGGTCTCTGCTGCTAAAAAATAAAAATAAAAAGTAAAACATTTCGCTGCGGATATGATGCAAAAAGGATGCGACATTTTTACCCAGGAGTGTAGTTTGGCCTTAGCTTGGTCTATGTTTTGGATAAAGAGCTTTTTGAACATTAAAACATGGAAACGTGTCACAGTGGGGGCACAAAATCAAATATGAACCTGAAAATGAGCATAATATGTCCTCTTTGAAAAAACTAATTTGTGAAGGGTTTGTTTCTTTATCATTTCTACTAATCTCATAGCATGATGAATTTATTATAGTATGATTTCATCTTGTTCCGATCTTACGCTAAATGCTGATAGAGGTGTCAGGGTCTCACATTCAACCTGTGGCAAATGGGATTTTGACGACTCTTATTCTGCTTATGATTGCTGTATATGTTGTATGAATATGTCTACAAAATGTGGTAAAACGTGTTCAGGATAATAACATACTGTAGTGTACACATCAATATGTGCTATGTGTTTACATACATTTTACAATGAAGAGTTATTGTTTTCCTCAGTTCTCCAGTTACACATAAATCATAGCTACATTAATGGTCAAGGAAGAGAACATGTTGGCAAAGTGCTTTCTCACTCCAACCCACTAATGGATGGTGAAGTGCTTTTGGTTTGCATATAAGAGTCATTAAAGATATACTTTTTCACTTTTGTCCTTGCAGTGAAAAAACTCCATGGACAAGAGCTAAACGGTGGTGGTGTATTTTGACAATGATCCTGATGTTGGGAACGTTTATGTTAACTTTCTACATTTCGAACCCCCAAGTGTCATGGCCTTTAAAGTTTTCGACAAGGTTAAGGTCAAGCCAATCTTACGACGATGACAGCGTGAGTATATTTAGTCAACTGTCAAAATGATTGAGGCAAAGAAAAACTCATACACAACACATTTTGTCCCAGGAAAAAAAAATATATTTCTAAAAAGTTAATTATGGGCTGCTATTTTGTCAATGCAAGAGATTTTGTGTCAATGCAAGAGATTTTCATTATTATTTTTAATGGTGTGTTCAAACAGAACGCAAAACTATCTTTTGAGCCGGCATTTGCAAAGAAAAGGGTCCAAAGAGTAGATTTTTATTTATTTAATTAACACATTTTTATACTGCCTTAGTTGTCTTTTAATATGAATGCAGAAAAAAAAAGAAATAGTATGATAAATCATGTTCTATTGAGTTGCATCATAAAAAATAAAAAAAACCTTCTCTGCTTACAGACTTCACCACCAGAGGATCCTTCAGCGTACTTTGTGCCTTACCCGCACAGGTATCGATTCATATTGGACGAACCCCATAGATGTTTGCAGGAAAGCCCATTCTTAGTCCTTGTGATTCCAGTCGCACCCCACAACAGAGAGGCCCGTGACACAATCCGTAACACATGGGGGAGAGAAACCACAGTGCTGGGTCAGGTCGTGAGCCACTACTTCCTGCTGGGACTGTCCAAAGAGGAAAACGGGACTGCAACCCCCAAGGAGCAAGTGAGCTGACTCATTAAAAGTTCCTGATTTCCCTTTTCCTATCCCTTTCAACCGCATAAGACAGTACCTTATAAGAACAGAGGGAAAGAGCATTACAGGTGTTTATTGGTATGAAATCTCGAAACAAATTGTCTAATGTGAGGTCTGAACATATAAGATGGACCTTTATTAATCCCCGTGGGGAAATTCAGTAGTTTAACATCAACAGCGTAAGATTGAAAAACAGGAGAGCACAGATTCACACAGATTAATACAATTAAGGATAAAATCAAAGATAACAATTTAAAATTAAAATAACTATAAAATAAGAAATGAATTCAAATGAACATATATAAATATTTGGTCAGGTACATATTATTTACATGTGTGTGTGAAAACAGTGAAAACAGTACATTTTATATCCAGTAATTGTGTCATATACTATAAGCCTTTATCAAGCGAAGAGTTTCTCTTCATTTCACTGGTCATTAATTACAATCCGATTAGCAACTTGAGACTTCCAGGACCTAATTGTATATCTGCAATTATATTCAGATATCTGTAGAGATTAGTGTACAAAGACCAGAATACCACAGCTGAAAAGAGAGGGAATATTGACTTACCTTCAACAGCTCACCAGCAACACAACTCCAAATGAATGCTATTAGTACTTTTCCTGTACTTTTCCCGTTTAGTTCCGTTAGTGCCTGGAATTTTGCGTTCACACCAAAAAGAGTACTTAGTTCCGAGAACTTTTATCCCCATTTGTAGTGCCTGCTAGAGAGGTGGTATTATCCTGGGGGGAAAAAAGTACCAATTTCGATTGGCTGGGCGAATTGCAAACAACGCCCCGTAAAACTCTGAAAAGTTTTGTGAAGCCGCCATTGTATTTGCTAGCATTAGCATTAGAAGCTACTGCATATACAAAGTCCCAGCAGCTTCTACTGAAGCCAGTCCCCAACTCCGGGGACTTCCGGCCGGGGACTTCGGGTGGCAGTATACACCGTGAAGTGGTTTGCGGCCTGCCAGTAAACCCAAAGCAGAAGAAGAAGAAGAAGAAGTGACGTGAGCGGCTTCATTTGCGTAATCTTCCCTCAGGGAACTTATTCCGGTGTGAACGCGATCTGTACTTAGTTCCATGGGGGTACTATGTGCCGGGCACTAAGTGCCGGCACTAAGTACGGCAAAGTACTTGGTGTGAAAGCGGCTAATGTTGCTCTGTATCTGCTAGATATGTAAAAAAAGAACAGTTTGACTAAGTTTAACTACTTTTAAACTGTGTCTCCTATGTCCCCCTCTGTAGGTGTTAGAGGAAAGCCAGAGACATCATGATATTCTCCAGAGTGACTTTTTGGACAGCTATAATAACCTCACCATTAAAACCATGGTCATGTTCGAATGGCTTGGCTCCCATTGCCCCAACACCCCCTATGCCATGAAGATAGACTCGGACATGTTCCTCAATGTCCACAACCTTGTTGACTTGCTTTTGAAAGCCCCCAAACAACTTTACATGACAGGAATGGTTGTGAGGAATGCTATTGTTATAAGAGACTGTACATCGAAGTGGTTTTTGCCCTATTCTGCCTTCTCTGGGTCCAGATACCCACCGTATACCTTGGGACTGGGCTATGTGTTCTCACTGGATTTACCCAAGAAGATACTGGAGGCATCTGCACATGTTAGAGCTGTTTACATTGAAGATGTGTATGTGGGAATGTGTATGAAGCATATGGGATTCCAACTGACTGATCCTCCTCGTGGTGATTTGTTCAGGGCATGGGGATTGATTCCTGATGGGACAAGCAACTGTTACTGGACTTCTGTCATTACAACAATACTGCAAAACCCTAACCAGCTTTCAGAAGCATGGAGATCATATCGTTCTATGAATACTTCTGACTGTGCTTAGCAAATCAAAGACTGTTACGCCCTGCAACTGCATAGCAGTGTTGCACAGTACAGCCATGTTGTATTACGGCAGATACAAGACTGTATCACTCTGTTGGAGTAGTTTTTTAGGACTAAAAAGCACTTAATACACTCACTGATGTTCGTTAGTGGCCTACCTCATAACAAAGACGTTTTATTTTGTATATGCAGTAGATTCACCAAAAGCGGCTACATTTTACTTTAAAAGGTACAATATTTAATACCATGCCACCTGCTAAAAGGAAGTAGGGTACAGTATTTTATCTCTACTATGTAGAGTGGCTCTGGGGGACGGAGCTTAAGTTAGCTGCTGTGCTGGCTTGGATTCGGCGGGCAAAAACCCCAGTACAGACCTAAGTTAAATTGAGAAAATTTTTGCGATGGCAGTAACAGAAAGTTTAGTAATCTGCTAATCAATCAATCAATCAATCAATCAATGTTTATTTATATAGCCCAATATCACAAATGTTACATTTGTCTCAGTGGACTTCACAGTTTGTAGAGAATATCAGTATTACAATACGACACCCTCTGTCCTTAGACCCTCACATCGTACAAGGAAAAACTTCCAGAGAAAAACCCACAGGGAACATGGGAGAAACCTCAGGGAGAGCAACAGAGGAGGGATCCCTCTCCCAGGACGGACATACGTGCAATAGATGCCTTCGTGTAAATCGAAGAGATAATACATTTTACAGCGTAGGTAGACCAAATGTTTGGAAAGACCAAATGTTTGGAAATGCATTTGTCTATAATAAGAAGATGAATCCACGAGGATGTCAACAATCCTGTGGGAGCCATCAGGGAAGTAGTATGATGAGAGTCAGGCAGGACCGCAGAGACAGGTTCAGCCACGACTCGAAGTCCAGGACTCAGATCCAGTACTCAGGATAGAGGATCCAGGACTCAGGACCGCAGCAACAGGATTAGCCTCGACTCAGGATCCCGGCGTAGATAGACACAAAAAATAAATTTGGGAGAAGCTGGGTTAATCGGAACATGAGAGTACACAGGTACAAACAGACAGAAAGACGAAGTAAGGGCCCCCCCCCCCGACAGTCCAAGCCTATAGCAGCTAGACTAACGTGTCTACGTACATGCACTCCCTTAGGATAGGTTGAGGGATAAGGGGTAGCAAGTAAGAAGTAAGGAACAGAGGTGAAGAGGCACAACGTGTCTACGTACATGCACTCCCTTAGGATAGGTTGAGGGAAAAGGGTAGCAAGTAAGAAGTAAGAACCTCGAGAGGTCAGAGAGGGGAAAGGTTTTGGATAAAGTTTTAAATATAAGATCTACGTTTTTAGGATTTAAGTGAAAGAGTAAGAACTCAAATGTATAGGTGAAGAGGCACAACGTGTCTACGTCAATGCACTCTTATTAGATTATGTTATTTTATCACTATAAGCTTTATCATAAAGGAAGGTCTTAAGCGTACTCTTGAAAACGGATAGGGTGTCTGCCGCCTGAACACAAACTGGAAGCTGATTCCACAAATGTGGAGCTTGATAAGAAAAGGCTCTGGCTAACAGAAGATCGCCAGTCCCATACCTCCATGAATGTAATATTTACAAGCTAGTAGGAGCAGTACCACTTCTTCTACCTTATGTCTCTGCAACACAATACAGAGACATCCATGACTTAACATAAACACCATTACATCTTAAATTCTGGCCTATCTTAACCAAAGCACCTTTAATGACATGAAGGAAAAGGATGATCATCGAGCATGATGAGTTCAAAATGTGCATGACTAGCCTTCTCCACAGAAACCACCCATGCAAGAGAAAGAGGTATGCACGTCACTAAGGAAAGTTCACACTGTCTGCTGCAAACATTTGGAGTTGCTACAACTCTGACATAATCTCAAAAACCATGCCATTTATGAAATGGCAAAACCATAATTTTCACCAGCTAAAACACTTTTGTCATACATGTGGTGGCCCCCTTGGCTGTAAACACAAGAACCTGCTAGCATCAGATTAGTAGTTTCTAGTGGAATGGTGGCTCTGAAGATGGCGATGTCATTCCTTTTATTGTGCAGTCCACCACTTTGGTGCATTCTAAAATGTTTTGCATAATGTGAAATCCCAAGAATGGTATTCATCAGTAAAGCCTGCCTTTAAAGACCCTGTGAAGTGTGCGCCTGTGCATGATCTGTTATGCTAATACATATAGTAATGACCAACATTGTCCATTGGACATAATTTGCTCCATTACAGTTTTTCTTTTGCGACCTGCTGCTCTGTGCTGCTGCTCCGTGCTGCTGCTCCCGAGCTGCTGCTGGGAGACGGGAAACACGCCCAATGACGGCTCGCGCAATGACTGCACGAGTCTGTGTGTGTGTGCACGAGATTGAAGGCTGACAGACAGGTCGGCTAACCAATTATTTTAGCCGGGCCGGCTAAAATAATTGGTCGTAGTTTTTACAGTATTACGGCTTCCACAGATGAAATATTTGTATGGATTTTTTTTCAAAGCACTTAGAATATGCATTGCTATCAGGATATTAAGAGCATTCCATGGAATATAACAAAAAGTGTATCTCGAGCCGGTTTCTCAAACTTACCTACCCCTCCTTTAATGTAGCTGATTCAATTATATTTAGTTAATATATTCTTTATTCTTCAATTCAAAGTATGTTCAAACAAATTTAGAACAAAAATTCATCCTCATTAATTAAGTTATAAATAAGAGTTACTTTACCATTAAAGCCCAATGTGACATATGTCACATTTCAGATATTTGACACTAGGGCGGGTTACTTGTCAGAAATGTGTTCTATGTGATCTATTTAGTCAAAATGATGTTCCCCATAATTTCCCCAAAAGTAGAAATGGGTCTGGGTTATTATGGGTTTAAAATAGGTTATATGGCTAACTTTGGCTCAGTGTCCGCATCCAGGATCAAATATTTGGGCATACATTGGATTGGTATAACAAACAAAGGAGGCAGTTATTGGTTACCAGAATGAAACCAAAAGTAAACATTTACTTATTTTAACTTACCTTTTATATAACTTACGTACTTAACTAACGCCACAGCTTAGTGCAAAGCTGCGTAAAAGAAGTTGACATTTTAACCCAAAAACACCATCCTTTTGTCATTTTTTAGATGAGGACATTTTGTAGGAATGCTTCTTGTCCTTCTAGTTAATTGTGAAAGAAGCATTGAAGAAGTTCTGTCGGCTAGCTGGTCCAACAACCTTATAAGGACACTTTGTGTTGGTGTTTCTTTGAATTTGCCTTCCACGTTGCGCAAACAAATGTAGCCAGTTGGCTAACTGACACTTTTTTTAACCTGCTGAGCATAAATGCTCTCTTTCAACAACACTTTGCCTCACCTACACACTTGGAATCTGTCCAGAAAACCGTTATAAATGTCGGCTACTGAGCAGCTTTTATTTGCAGCAGTTGGGGGTTTAAACAATCTGTCAAGGACACAGTTGGTAATGTAACTCAGTCTAGAGTAAAGTAAACACTACGCATTGACAAGGTAGTCACAAGCCTTAAGAATATAGGGGTGCCTTAAAGATGAATTTTAAGCTATATTTGATCATAAAGAAAAATATATGGCAACCTGTTCATGTACGCACTTATGTTCATGTACAGTATACACATATTTTGAAGGTCGGAAAAACCAGTAGGTGCTGTGTCATTACAGTATACAGCAACAGCCCACCAATTGCATGATGAATGGAGTACAGAATCTCAACAACACTTGCAATATAAAGAAAAAGAATGCTTTCTCTTCAAAATCTATTTTATGCTAATAATGAACACAAAAACACAAAGCTGTGTTACCTTTCTTATTTATTTCGTCATCCAGTTTTAAGAGATAATGCAAGTTCAACCAACTGTAATGGAGAAATCCTCAACATAAGCTATAGCTTGTAGTTTTCAAAGTGGGGATCAGCACACCAGTATTATTATGGACTAAGCTAAACCAAATGCTAACAGCAATTCTCCTGCTAACAGGATGACTGTCAGATGCGCTGAAATCCTGTGCTAGATTTCTATGGGACAACACTTGTATAAACTATAACTACTAGAAGATGTAAGTCAGACAGGTATTACAACTGAAAATAGATTCTGTGACAGTAGCCTATGCTACATTTTTCGAGCAAATGATGTTGAAAGTACATACACTTACTCTAATGACGCTGTTCCCTTGTGGTTTTCCGGCTCACCCTTGAGATATGTGCCTACATGAGCATGTTACAGTCATTTTTCCATACCAATTGCTTTAACATGACTGTGAAGTGTGTTGAGATGTTGACTTCAAATATGTTTTTTCCTTGAACATTTCTAAAATGTTATTCTAGTCAATAGGGAGGATTTAGGCGTAGGTTGAAAAGGGTGCCATTACTTCATTAATTAACCTCAGTTTGGGGATTTTTTTTTTTTTGTTTCCTACCAATGTTGCAGAATAAACTATCCTGAGGCTTTAAGATAAGATGAAACTTTATTTATCCCCTCAGGGAAATTCAGGCGTTAATAGCAGCAACAGTGTCAGAATGAAAAACAGGATTCACACAGGGTAAAAAAATAATAATACAGCAAAAATAAAGTGATATGTAACTATTAAAACAAGATATCATTGTAAAAAGTTGTGCATTTGTATGAACATGTAAATATATTTACATACCGTACTGTAAGTGCAGATGAGAGTGCAGTTAAAGTCTTGTAAAACAGTGCAGTTGTTATGTTTAAACAGTCCTGGTTACTATTTGAGAACTCTTCTCAGACCGCTTTTAGTGTCTCCAAACAACTAAACAGTACAAATCTGTTATTTTTGCGTTCTTATTGGTCGTCGTAATGTCCTGATTTTTCCTGTTGTAGTGTATACATATTCTTTATAAAGGAATCAAGTTATAATAAAGAATAAGCAAAGTTTGTCTTGCCTAGCAAACAAAAAAACATTTGATTGAGTAACTGACATCTCATCACTGCTGTGCACATTTCTGCTGAAGTGTGTGCAGGAAATGGTGATGTAGATAAGTTGAACTTCCTCAAAATACCTGATATTTTAAAAATATAAACAGAATCTCGCACGGAAAGACTGAAATAATGGCGAGAGACACACAGACAAGCGGCCTTTATCGGTTCCGGAATTTTCTTATTCAATTGTGTCTCAGAAGGATGCCTTGTTTAGTTTGGATACAAGTCCAGAAATGTGTGTTTGAGTGTGTGTGTAATTCGTGTGTGTCGGCAGCTGACCCTGCTGTGAACAGGGCCACTGTGCAAGACCACAGAGAGACCATTCTTCACTGTGACACAAACACACACACTACTACACACACTCACGGCCATCATCTCTCTCCACTCTCGCTCTTACTTCGTCACATTCACTTACACACACAAGCACACATACAGAGGGAGCAAGAGAGTCACTAACCACCGTTCTCTTATTGTCGTGCACTCACACAAACACAACAGTCTTGCACTTTCTCTGTTTTCTCCCCCAGTGACTGTGTCCAGCCACATAATGAGCATTATTCCACCATGCTGACTGTGACTCACTGGTTTCGCTCAGGGGACTGTAATGTAAAGCTTCATGTCTTCAATATATTTAACACTTAAAAACATAAATAATTAGGTAAAGTTCAAATATATATTCAAAGAAAAATAAGCTGGTTTGGATAAACGTATAAGTAGGTATAAAAGGTAATTAGAAGAGCTAATTTTATTAGGTTAAATATGACAATTATTTTCCAAAAGTTAAATATATTTGTTTTCAAATACGTGACTTATTTTCTTTGATGGAGACTTTGAAGTATGTTAAAATCGCTTAACACTGTGTGAAATAAATATGTTAAGGGTCTTTTACAATTAATACACTCAAAACCATTTGTGCTCAAACTATATTTAGTTATTACATTTTTGTATAAAGTCTGGTATACAGAGGTACTAAATCGCAAGAAAAACAAGTCAGGACTTTTAAAAAATGTGGAAAAACAATAACATGTATTATTATATATATTTACACTGCATGTTTATGCATATCTATACTCATCTTGTTATTAATTGACAGATAAAAATACTTGTGCTATGTGCATTTTTGCAGATACAGCAAGAACATTTTCTTCCCATTAGCTACTGGCCTCATCAACAAGGCCCGAGACCACCCTGAAGCTGACTCGTAGACACATAGACACTGCACAGCTCTCCACTTTAAATTTCAATATTTGTCATATTTTTACTGTACTTTTTTTCTTATCATACAGTATTAGTCGTTGGGCACATGGAAAGTCTGTTATTTCCTCAAATCTAATGAAGTATAAAGGAAAAGAGGCAGTGACATGTGCTCAAATAATTAACAAAGTATGGACAGATTTTTCAAAAAGAGTTGTAAACTGTTGATTTCTCACATTAGTTATCTTTATGGAGCCTGCTTATGTGTGAGTGTGTGTACAATTTCCTTGAATTTTTCTCTGTAGGCCTAATTTACATTGTAGTCGTGAACTATTATCTATTCACTTACCTTTGTTAATTATTAATTCATCAGTCAATATGTATACTACTACTGAGATGTTCTCGCGATAACTGAACTTCTTCCCACAAAAACACAAACACTCGCGCGCACATACACGGAGGTACACGTGGAGAGATTGTTCAACGTTACTGCATTTGTTAATTTATGTTGAGCTTTTTGTGTAAACTTCGTTTCACCGGGGTTAACTAGTTGTGATGTTATCCGAGTCGCGTAAAGAAAGAGAAAACACTTCCATGAGCAAACCTCAGCTGCGTCAAGTTAAAATAAATTACTGTAATCCAAGACCGGATGATGCTCATTTCACAACACGCTTTAATGAATTTACTTGTAAAATGTTTAGCCTGAAGCAGAGTAAAAATACATTCTAAAGTATGTAGGGTACTGTGTACCTAGTAGTCCAACTGGAAGTTATCTTCCAACATGCTAGCGCAACTTAAAAAACCCATAGGTTATGTGATATTCGATTTGTCTAGATGCACTTTAAGACAGTTAAGACTGTTTTGATAAAACGTATGACTTTTTAATACAATTCTGTTGATGTCAGTGTCATTCCTCTCTTTAAAAAGTGGAAATATAACCGCAAATAGTAACGAGACTTATTTTGAAAGGTGGGTCCGGAAGTGGTGTTTTTGACGCTGCAGAGCTAAACTTCAGAATGAACCCGACCAGAGGAAAACCCGTTAGTTTGTAGAGAAAACTGTGAGCGTCCATGTCTTTTGCACAAATATCAACCCGCTGACAAACTTATTGGCAGCAATGTCGAGAGAAAACACCACTCGAAGTTTGGACAGCATAGACCTCGCTGCTTTAAGGGTAAGTTCAAAACTGTTGTCTTGCTTTTTAATGAAATGTTTGAGTAAACATTGGAGGATGTGGTGGGTGTTGCTTTGAAACTTAATGTTCCCCCTTGTCTAACGGTCGGCTCTCACTATGTACTTTATAACGTTATATCGTGTCTTAACTCGGTGTTTAATGCGTTGTAAACATTATAACATTACCCTGTAACATTACGCTATCTGTCAAATCAAATCTGTCTGCACTGTGTCCAGTTGGCTGAAACTTTACAAGCTACAGTTTACACACAGGACTTTCCTTTGGCTGGCTGCCTTGATTGACAAGTTGACATGCAACAAGTGAAAGCTAACCATGTAATTATTGGCCAAAAACACTCTAGTTAGTCCGTTTATGGAAGTATTTGTCTTCTTTTGTTCTGCACGATATGTTTGACATTTTCCCTTATTATTTTGCATAGGAAATGACTGTGTGACTCAAGTATGTTTATTGTCATGTTATTGGATTTTTGAAAAGTTGTAGCTTATAGTATTTTAATGAAACAAACATATTATATCAATACATTCTTAGCAGTTTCTTATAACTCACTATGTTATCCTTTTTGCAGTCCCACTTCCTTAGTCTCCATCCCAGTATAACCCTTGTTCTTCTCCATTTGCCCCCAGTACCAAGAATCAACCATTCAAAGGCTGTATTGTCACATACACACAGTAACAGTGTAGTTGTTGCTGAATGTATTAAGTGTAAGGCTCCTCTAACAGTGCAACATACAAGATACTTAAGACTTAAACATATGTAAAGTAGTGCACAATTAAATACTGTACAGGGTAATAAAATGATGGGTGCACAATGAATCAACAGGTTATAAAAATTGCAATTTGAAGCAGTGCCATCAAAATCACATGAAGCGCAATATTTTGTAGAGGCAAAAAATGTGAAAATATCATTTAGAATGAATGATTGTGTTGCTGCAGAGACATAACGGCCTTAATAAAACATTTTGTATAGTACAGATCCTTTAAAAAATCTTGACCAATCATCATTTGTAATTAATTTGTCAATGATGTATGATAAATGGGTCATTTGCTAAGAGCGCAAATCATATCCCAATTCAATATCAAAAAATTGACAGATTACATAATTAGGGATGTCCCGATCACCTTTTTTTGCTCCCGATCCGATTCCGATCATTTGATTTTGACAATTTGCCGATACCGATTTTTCCCGATCCGATCTTTATGCAATGCATTAAGAGAGAAAAAAGGAAAAAAGCATTCAAGTTGTCCCTTAAGGTTATTTTTTTATTTAAATGACAGTACCCAACTACCCATTCTATCCAACATGGATATAGCTTATTTTTTTCACAGAAGCATTGGATCAGTTCAGTTGTGCAGCATTGGATCAAAACAAAATAAAGCTTATCAGTACTCGTTAGCTTACTGCTACTATTAGACACTGCGCCCACTCTGTTGCCAGATTTGAGAGAAATAAGCAACCAGGTCTATGAACACAAGCCCCAAAGAAGCAACACATACATGATGTTGTGTAATTTGAAACCAAAACTAAGGCCTCAGGATGACTTTAAGACTTGAACATGGTCATTTTTGTTTTGTAACATTAAATAAATGTAAAAAAAAAAAAATGTAAAAAAATAAAATAAAATTCCGATCCCCGATTTTTTTTCTCCCGATTCCGATCTTTTGAAAATCACGTGATCGGCGCCGATCCCCGATCACGTGATCGGATCGGGACATCTCTATACATAATACTGTTTATGATAGTTTTGTGTCGCCTGAACCTGATTTTACCACTATATATTTGTGTGTAGTGAAATCTGCTCAGCTAATGCTTAGCATCAATCCAATCTGAGCCTCATTTCTTTATATTGTTTCCTATTTTTATTTTTATAGGATCCAGCAGGTATCTTCGAGTTGGTGGAGGTGGTCGGAAATGGAACGTACGGTCAGGTGTATAAGGTGAGTACTCCCATGATGCCTTCTGCCAATCTTTTCCCATCGTAAAAGATGTGTGTTGCATGCATGGCAGAACGTAAACACAGCTGCAAACTGATACTGATATATCATGTTTCCATTTAAACACTGTTTACATGGCAGTAAGTGAGATCATAAAAATAGCTTGTTGTAGTTAAAGACTTCTCACAAGCTGCACACCGTGAGCCCCCAGAAGCCTGCGGACACACGGTATAAAACACGTCACTTCTGGTAAAACATATTGCTAAAACGCTACTTCCAGTCAGTTAGGAGGAAAGAAGAAGAAATTCTCAGCTGACTGAAATATCCTGTAGCTCTTACAAGCAGAACACACATACACACACATGAGAATCTGTAGTATCTTTTTAAAGGCCCTGGGTGGGGCTCACTTCCTTATCGCAATATCTGTTTGTGTATGAGTGGTGTGGTTTGTGGTTCCAGGAGGTGTTTAGTCTTATTTAGTTCTGTGCAGATGGTAGTGCCCTCAGTGCAATTTCTGCTTGCTTGTTTCTGCAATAACACAAACTGTGTTTTGCTAAACCTTTGTGGCACACTCTCAGTTTTCAACCTTTCAAAAAAGAGATCTTCTTAGGTAGGATGAATGTACCACAGAGGGGTTGAGACCCATTTTAATTTTTACATTTGAAAACTAATTTCTGTCGGGCTGCTTTCAAAAGATGTACCAGCCTTACAAAACAAAAACATATATTTTCATAAACAGGATTGCGTCAAATTGCTTCAATCCAAAACAAATTAAGTAAGAGCAATAGAGTTGTTGGCTTCAAATCACTTTTTGACATAGTTTACTTGCTTATCAGTGTGGCACATGTATATAATTATCAACAATAAATACCACTTTAAGTTGGCTAAAGAAGTGACTTGGACAAGGTCTCCCTTAGAATGTGTTACATCGCTTAAAACGGTGAGAATATAAATTAAGGTACAGGTCAAAAGTTTAGGGTTTAGGAATGAATGAGGTCCATGGATGGTCTGTGTGTATGTGTGTGAGACAGAAGGTGGGTGTGTGCCTCGATTGCCACTTGATTTCCTGAAAGAGGAAATGTTGCAAGAGATGCACACAGGACAGTGAGGCCTGTGTTGCCTTTACACAGGGTGCTTTTACTCCGGGGTAAAACAAATCACTAATTTCATCTAATGACTCGCATTCATTGATGCTGTATCAAGGAAAAAACCTCCATTATGGGATAATATTGGATAATCCTATTTAGGGGGACGTGGACTGAACACTTGTACGATTTTATTGTAAGCGATTAGTTTATTTATTTGGCAGCTCTGTATAACTCCACAAGGATTTGCGCTAACGCACCACATTATATTTGTGTTTACAAGATATGACTCAAAGTTTCTTAGAAATAATTAAAAAATCAACTTAAAGCCAGGTGGGGTAGGTAATTTTGGAGAAACCAGCTCGAGTGCGCTAGAATTTGAAAATACACAGCCGGAAAAAATCTGCCACTTCCTTACAGAGCCCCTCCTCCAACACACACGAACACACACATGACCAATGAGGGCACGAGATAAGTTTGTGCACAGATGGAAGGCTGACAGGCAGGGGCGGAGCTTCCTACAGGCGATATAGGCGGTTGCCTAGAGCTCCACCCAGAGGGGGGCGCCAAAAATTGCACAAAAAAAAAAAAATTGCAAAAGAAAAATTAATAATATTATTTTTTTTTTTTGCTTGCCGCAGTTTTGGCGCCCCCCTCTATATCTGCAAACATTATTCTTACATACAAAAAAAAGTTCTAACATATCTAACTGATTTGGATGGGAAGGAGCTGGCTCAGGAGTTGGAAAATGTACCTGACTTGCCATCAAGGAGAATGACAACTCTTGAGTTGTTGAAATTCATACACACAAAGCAGCTCACCGAAATATATCCCAACTTGTGTATTGCTCTGCGGATCAGTGCAACGCTACCAGTAACAGTAGCTTCAGCCGAGAGGAGTTTTTCCAAAACTCTTGAAAACATACCTGAGGTCAACCATGGCTCAAGAACGCCTCAGTGGTCTGGCTGTAATCAGTATTAACCATGAGGTTGGTGGTCAGATCTCATATGATGATGTGATTGATGACTTTGCAGCGAGGAAGGCCAGAAGGATTGCACTGTAAATGGAAACCAGTAGGAGCTAATATGTAGGCTAACCTTGTGTGATGATAGGGAGTGGAATGTAAATAGTTCTTGAGACAAAGTGAATTTGTAATTTTTATTTATTTGTTTGTTTATTTAGCATATTATATTTTGATTATTTGACATGTGTAACATATTTTACAATACATCATTTTCTTTTAAAGCAAATTTGCACGTTATTTTATTGTTTGTTATTGTTATTATTATTATTGTTTGTTAGCTAAGTTGTTTGTTTTAATTCTTTAGTGTGCACTTTACATTTCTTCTTAATTTTCTTTTAAAGCAAATTTGCACATTCTTTTATTGTTTGTTATTGTTATTATTATTATTATTATTGTGTGTTGGCTAAGTTGTTTATTTGTTTTAATTCTTTAGTGTGCACTTTACATTTATTCTTAGCTCTTGTTCTTGCTTGTAATAAATAAAGGTGCAGTACTTTACTGTATAACTGTTAAGATGTTTTGATATTTTTTTCGGGGGGAGGCGGGGGGGCGCAGTGGTGAAGCTCGCCTAGGGCAGCAAATGTGCTAGGTCCGCCCCTGCTGACAGGCAGGTAGGCCATCCAGTTATTTTAGCCGGGCCGGCTAAAATGATTGGTCGTGCTTTTTACAGTACTACGGCTTCCACAGATGACATTTTTTTATGGATTTATTGTCAAAGCATTTAATGTATTCATTGCTATCGGGATGTTAAAGCATTCCATGGAATATAACAAAAAGTGTCTGAAATAAATTACATACCCCACCTTTAAGGATGGGCAATATATAGATATTTGATCAATATCGTGATTTGAGATCATATCTGATTTTAAAGGATGCATTACATTTAAGGGATTTAATGTTCCTTACTTACCAAACTTTTCAATTATTTGTCTGTATCCACTAAGCCATTATACTCTAATGATTATTTGTCAAAAGCTCCTTCCGTAAATATTTGATGGAAGCACCAATATCGTCGCGAAAATTGATATCAAGGTATTTGATCAGAAATATCGGTATATTTGAGAGTTTTACATTGACTAAGGAATTATTTTTGGACTATTTGCAAAATGACACATTAGTTGACATCTTTGTATTTAAAACAAGTGACTGAAATAACGATAAGATGAGTTGCTATAAAAGAAGTTTGGATGTAAGTGTATGATGCTTAGTGACAATCAAGTGAACCCAATGTGGACTCTGCAAATCTGTTCCCAGATACAGAAACTCAGAAGTGTGTGCGTGTGTTTGTGTTTCAGCCATACTGTGAGTCTCACATGGGAAACCAGGGCAGGAATAGGGCCTTTAGAACAATGACTCAAGCCACACACACACACACACATTCGGCACCTTAAGAAAACACTCAGTTGTGGATTGACGTGAGTGCAGGAGATGCTGACAAAGCATCTGGTCATTTCCTCTGTTTACTTATATGTGAGTTTCATTACACTGCATTTATTAGCCTTTTAAGTAATTTCACTCCAGCAAATACAGCAACAGATGATCAGATCTTAACTTGAAGTGTAAACATCTGTATTACCATTTGGTAAAATAATGATTTTTAGGCATAATGTCATGATTATACGTGATAATATTGTGAATCGCAATTATTTTGGCCAATAATGCTGACATGAAATATTCATATTGTTTCTTGCCTACTTTGTAGTTTAGTAAAATGTGTTTGAATTGATAGTATTAGTTTTTTATTGTTATATAAAGGCTTGCAACAGACAGCAGAACCAAAACAGAGAAATGGCTGGTTTTGCGAAAAAGTCGTTTTCGTAAGGTCTAATATGGGTTTACAATCTAACATTTAGCAACATGCAGGGCTAAGGTAAGGTTAGTAAAGTTGGGCAAACAAATCTAATTGGGCAGGCAGCAAGTAAACACACATATATCAGCATTTATCAAGAAAATCAAGGCTCAGCTCGGTGGTAATGACTGAAGCACCGTGGATCTTGGCAACATTGACCCTCTGAGAATCTGTAATTTGAGTGTTGTATGTCTTGTAATAATGGACCAAGAGTCTCTTTAAATAAAGATGATGATGATGATGATGTAGGAAAAAGGAGTCCTCTTCTGTGTGAATTAATTACAAAGAATCAGGCAGGCGTCTCAAGAAAAGCAAGACTACGTAAAGTCAGAATGTGGAACATTTCAAAACACACAAAATGAAGTTTAGAAGAGCTAAAGGGCGAAGACGCTGAAGAGATAGATGGAGCAAGAGGTTTATATGTGCACAGAAATGGAGCAGGAATGAATCCCAAGATTTCTATGTTTTGCTCTACAGCACAAAATACTTCAGTATATTCACCCCTTGTAAATGCCCAGCATCTATGCGTCAAAGAAACGGCGGTTGCAAACAAGTGACTAAAAAAGACTACTTAACGTCATCACACTAAACACGAGTCTGCCTTTAGCTTAGCGGTGGTGATGTGATGTCATGAGACTGTGATGTTGTTTGATTATAGACTTTCGTTAGCCATTTACTTTTGGCAATTGCATTTAAAGTGGTGTTAATATGTGGAGATTATCCTGCCGAACAAAAAGGTCTTGGGTATTATCAACGTGTGTTGTCCAAGGATCTTATTTTGTGCAATATTTTGAAATCCAATGGAAAAATCCTATTGAGTTTTAATTGAGTCAGCCCTTGCGATGCTAACTTCCGTGTCAGCCTTCAATAATTAATCATCAATGCACCACTCATTGTTTGTTGTAGTTAACACAGTTCAACTAAGGTAATGTTTCCAATTAGCTTTGCTCCGAATTCTCTTTTTGAACATCTGACTTGTGTCTAGCAACAGGAGTCGATTATTGTAATTGCTAGAACTTTTATCCTCATAATGATTTTATCCACTAATTGCCAGTTAGTATTCAGATATAAGGTCAACCAAAGCCCGGTCACAGTGGGAACTGACACTGAAAGGAAAACGAGCCCCATTAGCCCAAGTCTTCCTTTTAATTCACCGAAACGTGCTCCTGGTCAGCAGACAGAAGACAGGCCCATTGAAAAGTAATGGCGATTCAGATTGGGAAGGGCTGGAGAAAACAATCAGGCCTTTTGAATCAAACTGCCCCAGGAACCAATTTCAAACCATCATAAACTACACAAGAACCCAAGAGTCTTCAATCCACTTGGTTTCTTTTTTGTGTTTCCGCTTCATCATGTGAACGGAAATAATTATGGACAGATCATAACAGCTTTGGCACATAATAAGACAACACAGAGTTATCAGGTAAAGGAAAACTCCAGATTTGGAGAGTGCAGAGGTTTGAAATCAAAAGTCAAGACCCAAGGTGGAGAGGATATAATGACGGGTTTGTTCCAGTTATTTGTAAGCTTTAGTATGTTTCAGTAATGAAACTGGTGTTTGACCTGCCCGTGACATTTAGTTCTGCTAACTCCACCCGTACAGTTTTGGCTAGAAAGTGAGGGAGGTTTTGATGACAAGAACTAAAGTGGATCCAGGTTATGGCTCTGTAAAGAGCAGGTACAGTTCCTCAGTCTCACAAAAGGATCCTGGAAAGGTTCCTGTGGTCAAATAAAGAAGTGGTCCGGCTTCGTAAAAAAACACAGTCTCACTTTTCTCTCTGGTTTCTAATCTTCTCTGTCATATAACCTCACTTGTCTTATAACCCTAATTCTTCCACTCTTACTTCTTCGTCTTTTGCTTGCCTTTGAACCTTGCCATCATGCACATATTTCACTTTTTGTGATTTTCTTTCTTTTTGGAGCGTGCACACAAGAACATAACCTTAGGTGTCCTACTGATGCAGTACACCATGCACATTATTAGTATTAAAGGATGTATTATGTGCAATAGTAATCACATGGTAGTAGTATGCCTGCAGTCATTTTGGGAAAATAAGTGTCTGACAATCTGAGAGTGAGAAAACAACTTGTGGGGGATTAGTGATAGGTTGCTCTGCTCACAAATGAAGAAATAAATGCACAGTAGTAAATTAAGCTTTTTGAAATAAACAAGTTAGTTAGTTGCTTTATTGGAAAGTCTTAATACTGCATTACTATGAGAATTAGATGCTCATCATACACACACACACACACACACACACACACACACACACACACACACACA
>CALSBZ010044507.1:577707-588741 GCA_943591055.1 Gobionotothen gibberifrons | reverse complement strand
TTCGGGCACCTAGTTAGGATGCCACCTGGGCGCCTCCCTAGGGAGGTGTTCCAGGCACGTCCAGCTGGGAAGAGACCAAGGGGTAGACCTAGGACCAGGTGGAGGGATTATATCTCTTCGCTGGCCTGGGAGCGCCTTGGGATCCCCCAGTCAGAGCTGGTTGATGTGGCCAGGGAAAAGAAAGTTTGGGGCTCTCTGCTGGAACTGCTACCTCCGCGACCCGACCACGGATAAGCGGGAGAAGATGGATTGATGGATGGAGAAATGGCCATGACATGGGACCTTTTTAAGTCAAGTCATTAAGGCATGCGATGGTGATTTTCTCTGGGAAGGCAATGTTGGTCTGACTGTCGGGCTGTTCAATTCACCACTTTCATCCGGACTGATATTCCTCGCAATTATTAGATGGATATCCTTAAAAACGTGTAAAGCCATTCATGGTGTTAGCTTGCCGATGTTAGCATGTAACTCGATTTCATTCTCTCAGAGGATCTAGCTTTAATTGAACTGTAATTTCCCCGCATTTTAATTGATTTCTTTTGAGAACAACAACAAGATTGAGAACAATATTATTGAATTAGTTTTTGTTTTCAGAAAAACAGGTACTACGAACTGGACTAACCTTAAACTGGTTGATGCTTTATACTTTGCCCCAAATCAGATTTTTGCAGAACTGGACCCTGGTTTATATCCTGTTGATGAGATTCTGGATCTCCTGTGTTGCAGACAAACTCTTTAGCAGGAAATGCTCGGCTATTATCTCCCTTCTCACACACATACACACACAAACAGAGAAAGAGAGATAGTGGGGGGGGGGTGGCCAGACACAGGCAGGAGGCTTTTGTGTTTTTAGAAGGAGGTGAAAGGTCAAACACTGCCTTGTCATTTGCTCTGCTCCTGTCCTGTGGAGATTTAAAGGAGGTCAGTAACTGGGAGAAGCTCTCTGTTGTTCCTCATGTCTGATTAACAGCCACATCCAGCTCCTCCATCGCTCCTCCACCGCTCCTCCTCTCCTCCACCTCCCTCAGATTTAGGGGTTCAGTGAATTGGAGAAGTCACAAGTCATTTCCGGGATTTATAGCTAGAAACAAAAATGGTCGCTCTGTTTCCTGTGCAAGCTTTCTTGGTTTTTGTGTCCCAACCCCGGTTGTTTTGTCGAGACATAGCTGTAGTTGAAATAAGGTCAACTATCTGAGGCCACTGAGAGGTCAAGCAGCAATCTGAAAGAAGATGCTTTTTCTCTGGATTTGTAGGTGTTTGCCTTGTAGGTACTCTATGGGAATAAAAAAAGAAAACTTTTAAAGTGCCACCTTCAACTTTTAAAGATACACTTCAACATTAGCGGGCTTATACATGTTTCTAATGTAAGGTTTAGTATAATTCTTGAAGGAAGAACAAACAGGAAGCGAGGATCGGGTGTAACTTTCAAAGCAGAAGTGTAGACTGGATTTTTTCAAGTGGTGTTGTATTATCTAAAGTTGATGGAGGTCAGAACATCCCCAGATTGGATAAACAAACAGGAGTAACAAAACAGAAGCCAAGCAATGTTATGCTGTGAGCAAGAGCCACAGCATAACTTATTTTAGCCACCTGAAAAAACAAAAGCAGTGTAAGTGTACGCACTTTTTAGTATATTTTATCCCTTTTTGAGGGGAAACTGAATATCTATGCTGCCTTCATAGACACTAAACTCCATTGACAAAAACTCTCATTGTACTTTGATCTGCTGCTGCCTCTGTCAGTTTGTGTGAGTCACTGTCTGTCTTTGGTTTTGGTTAATGTCATGTTCAGCAATGTTCTCCATTTTCCTGACAATAACAGCCTCACAATAACACAAACAAACATGCCGATCGAGACCAACATCTCCAGTGTTATGCAAATGAAAACTACGGGTTTTGTCAATGGAATCTGGTGGCTTCAAAGAGAGCTTAGAAATACTGTTTTAGAAAGGAGTGCAGAAGAACATTTCATATCTTTCGTACTTTCACTCCTGTTTCTCCAAACTAGAGGCATGCCGACCATCATCTACTGTAGTGTAGGTAATACGCTTGCTATGAGTACTAATACAACCCCATTCAAACAGTCACAGCTACCACATTAAACCTTTCCTCTGGGAAAAGGTTGCACCAAACAAAACTACTTTAAATGCCCATCAAATGGTCTGACATTAATGTTTTCAAATCACCCAAATGTACTTTAAATACATGTGGTTTGATTTCTGTATCTGTTGTTTTATTTAGGAAGAAGAAGAGGAGATCAAACTGGAGATCAACATGTTGAAGAGTTATTCCCACCACAGAAACATCGCTACCTATTATGGAGCTTTCATTAAGAAAAGTCCTGCTGGACAGGACCACCAGCTCTGGGTTTGTAATGCTATTGAGTTTAAATAAAGAATACATTAATCGTACTGTTACCCTATTTGGTTTATTGTGAAATTAACACATTTGTCTGTTTTATTATGAATATACAATAAGATCTTTCTCATAATAATCACTGATGTGCTGTTTGATGTAGTTGGTGATGGAGTACTGTGGAGCCGGCTCCGTCACAGATTTGGTGAAGAAGACCAAAGGGAACTGTCTGAAGGAGGACTGGATAGCTTACATCTGCAGAGAGGTGCTCAGGGTAAGGCTGACATTAAAAACACACACACGCATACTGTATACACGCTCACATACAGACACACTCACTGGAGCATTACTTAATATCGACCATGCAAACATCTACATCCCAACTCTCCTTTGTGTGACAGAAATACAAAACAAACAATAATGAAAGTAACAAATATTACTGAGAAAATAATAATTAATGAAGCAAAAATAAACTACCAACAAAATAATATATATTTTAAATAAAGTGTTAACGGCAATTCCAATAAATGTTGTTTCAGTTAAAGTTAAGTTATATTTCTTGAAGCTGACATTTTATCATCAAAATAAATAATATCATACAAAATCAATATATAAACAAATAATATAAATATAATACATATTATATAAATATATTGTTGTTTAATTTATAAATAAATTATATAAAAAATAAATACATGTTATATTGTAAAATAAAGGTAGTTTATATGCCGTGCCTGTGAGTTGTTTTGTTGTGATTTTCCAACCTCAAATAAACCATCCCCTTATCAACCCAGCAGTTATGCATGAGGGAAGCTATACAGTCAGTTCTTGATAATGACTTGTATTGCTAAAAGCCATTAAAAAAGCAACAATTTGGGCTCAACATGAGATTCAAGATCTATTTGAACAATCCCGAAATCTAACAACCGAATACATTCACACTATATTACTGAACTTGAATAGCAAACCCAACAAGGGAATTTTGTTTCTGAGGTGTTGTTCCGGCTGTGGCCCTTTTTTTAAGTGCTGGTAAAAACCGAGATAGTAATTGGCGCCTGGATGAGTTGCTGCCGATGTGAAAGAAACACGGTGCAACTTTTAGTGGTTGATCCTTTGCCAAAACATCAAAGAGAAGAAACTGACGGCCATACTTCTTCATGTCCGGGGAGCAGTATCTCTCCCATGTTTTCCCACTGTCACTCCGAGAGAATAACTGATTTATTTTTTTCATTTGTATACTTAAAAGGCCAGTTTCAAACACATGTCTGTAAGATGCTATGGTTATCATTATGGGAGATCACAAGGTCCTGAGAAAGAATGTTTGCGCTGCTTTGTGTGTTTGTGTGTTACACATACACAAACACATGCGTCTCCTTGATGCTTACACCAAGAACAGTTTGAAAGTTGATTATTTTTTAATAGTTAAAAAACATTCTCTGGACTTTTTCTATGGAGCTAATTTCCTGCCATAACCCCACAAACAAACTAAATAAGTTTTACAAATGCCTTATGATTCATTAACAAACACAGTGTGGTTAGCAAATACAAAACACCATCTACAAACTAATGCATTTAGTTTTGCAAATAAAAAACGTATCTATCAAACAAACACATACCATTTTTATAACCATCTGTTTCAGAGACAAATTCAGCATAGGTTTTACAAGTACACTACTTTTTTTTACAAGTACAAAACTTTTTCTTAGTGTATACACTCAGGGGCTCAGTGCTAGTGAATTGCCCGACCGGCCCGCTTCGGTACCGGCCCACCGGGAAAACTCCCGGTATTCCCGATGGCCAGTCCACCCCTGTATACACTCATTCCTCCACTGATCACTGGTGGGCAAAAGACACATTTGTATATACATATAAAGATTAAAATAAAATACAAAAATATACAGATGCTGTCAGCATAATTCAAAAGACAAAACTCAAAACAACATAAATTATAAAAAATTATGTAAATATGAATGTACAAAGGGTTTCAACATTAGGTTACAAAGCTGCTAGACAAGAAGCTACATCACATCCAATCATATCTAGCATATACATCGCCAAAGTCATATCTAGTTCTTTTCTAAAACTGTAATAATTTCCCCCATATTTTATTAAAGATATCAGACTTTCCCTTTTAAAGCATAAGGCGTGTTCACACCGGAGTACTTTTCCCCGTACTTTTCTCGTTTAGTTCCGTTAGTGCCTGGAATTTTGCGTTCACACCAAAAAGAGTACTTACCCCCATTTGTAGTGCCTGCTAGAGAGGTGGGACTATCCTGGGGAGAAAAAAGTACCAATTTCGATTGGCTGGGCGAATTGCATACCACGACCCGTAAAACTCTGAAAAGTTTTGTGAAGCATTAGCATTATTATCATTATCATTAGCCCCGCGCACCAAAGTTTAATACTTGTAAAACCTAAGCTGAATTTGTCTCTGAAACATGATTTATTAGAACAATGGTATGTGTTTGTTTGATAGATATGTTTTTTATTTGCAAAACTAAATGCATTAGTTTTGTAGATGGTGTTTTGTATTTGCTAACCACACTGTTATTGAATCATAAGGCATTTGTAAAACTTGTTTAGTTTGTTTGTGGAGTTATGGCAGGAAATTAGCTCCATATGTTGCCACTGTTTTACCTGCTGCTGTCAGACATGCTGCCCCTTTATTGTTTCAACACACACACACACACACACACACACACACACACACACACACACACACACACACACACACTCTGCAAAGCATGGTGACGTCATTGTCCCAAATAAGACTCACTTCCTCTGTTTGTTTAACCTCCTTTGAAGAAGCGAGAGCACACACACAAACACACACACTTTGCCTCCGATTGGCTGCCTCGGCCACCTAAAGTTATTTCTCCTTGAAGGGAAATCAGACATATGAAAATAAATTATACTCTTTGTGCAGTATTCCTCCAAACAAACACATAATGCCTCTACTATTCTAAAGCTGTGTTTGCGGCTTCATATTTGTAGCGATGGATGTCATCTGACAGTGTGTGTATGTGTTTCTGTGTGTGTGTATTTGTCTTCCAGGGTCTTTCCCATCTTCACTCCCATCATGTGATTCACAGAGACATTAAGGGACAAAATGTTTTGCTCACGGAGAATGCCGAAGTCAAGCTGGGTATGACACATTGACACAAGCATCGCGGTTTCTCAAGCGAGTCCGCAAGCCTCCGGGCAAAAAAATGTCGAACAATCACACAGTCATTCATTCATACATGCATCAATCACACAACCGCAGCAACACCCCATGAAGAAGCAAAGATTGTGGTTGTTTTGAGTCGTGAAATCGTCCCACATTCTTTTCGCCTCAGTTGACTTTGGGGTGTCGGCCCAGCTGGATAAGACGATCGGGCGGAGGAACACCTTCATCGGAACTCCCTACTGGATGGCTCCGGAGGTCATCGCCTGCGACGAGAACCCTGACGCTGCCTATGACTACAGGGTACTTAATTAATCACTAAAATGAGTGTTTCCCAGCCAACATTAAGAACATTTTCATCAACTGTTAATGAAGACAGGAGTAACGCATCCAACAGTAAAATGGAGAACTTTCAAAAGTATCATAAAATCATATTTTCCTTTAGTAATAGCCAAAATGCAGACCATTTAGCTGTTGTCTTAAGGTAAAAACTAAGAAAGAAATATATTTTAATGCAGGAATTAATCAACCACATCCAGCAAAACATAATCCGAAAAGACAGCAGAAATTGGGAAAATCTGTTTCCATTAGAATGTCACTTAGCGAGTGCAGACCTGTACCAAGGCCAATGTTGCCTTGATTTGCTCCTAGATTGGTCCCATTTCCCGAGTTGATTGAATTCATGAGCAAATCATTTTTATTGTATGTTATTGCTCAGAGCATTTATTTTGTAACACTTGAATTTGTCCTAGTCCCCATCTAAAGGTAACACTACATGAGTAGACACGCAGCACAGATGCCTTATATAGCGTGGCTTCTCCGGCGTCTCCGGCTGCAGAAGTTGAACATTGTTCAACTTCTGCAGCCGGAGAAGCCAGCGCCAGCCAATCAAATCCCGTTTCTGAAAATCTGACAGCTCAAGCCCTAGCCAATCAAACCGCGTCTAAGCTGGGAGAGATATCCCGCCGTTCATTTCTATATTTAAAAAAATATATAGAGAAACTAATTATCGCCGTAGCAAATCACCCGGTTTTGTATGACCAGTCCCTATTAACTTACCGGGATACAACCGGAGGAACCAGGCATGGAGGGAGGTGGCAGAGACAGTGTGTGAAACTGGTAGGCTTTCGCCTGTTTGGGGATTTTATATCCAGTTTACGTAGTGTTAACATAGCTAGCAAACATAGCTAGCAAGCTATGCTTCAAAAAACCGCGACCATCACATGAATCTCCCGCCCCCGACACAATGTTAAAACGAAGTAAACTGGATATAAAATCCCCAAACAGGCGAAAGCCTACCAGTTTCACCCACTGTCTCTGCCACCTCCCTCCATGCCTGGTTCCTCCAGTTGTATCCCGGTAAGTTAATAGGGACTGGTCATACAAAACCGGGTGATTTGCTACGGCGATAATTAGTTTCTCCTCCTCTTTTTTTGAACTATAGAAATGAACGGCGGGATATCTCTCCCAGCTTAGACGCGGTGTGATTGGCTAGGGCTTGAGCTGTCAGATTTTCAGAAACGGGATTTGATTGGCTGGCGCTGGCGTCTCCGGCTGCAGAAGTTGAACAATGTTCAACTTCTGCAGCCGGAGACGCCGGAGAAGCCACGCTATGCTACCCACAATTCAGTTCGGCGAAAAGCGAGGCAACGTGACGTCACCCCATTCAAAGTGAATGGGCAGACGTTTTAGTGTGGACGGGCCGTTACAGTCATGTGATGCAGAGAAGCTTTACTTATTTTACTTTAGTGTAAACAGTCTGCTGCCAAAAATGTAAACGCTCATTAAGTTTGCAGTACCTACAGATACATAAGAATGCAACTTTTGAGCTTAAAAGACCCATGTGATGATGTCCTGACGACCCCCCCATGACAGCCTATCTACTGCTCTGGCCAACATCCAAGACTAAGGGGTGTTTAGGAGAAAACCATGATTCGATTTTAATTCTTAAATGCTTGTTGAATGCAATTTTGAATCTTTTATTATCTCTGATAGCTATCTGAACTTCCAAAGATGAGATCTTAAGCCTTTGTTTTATCAAACTAAATTGTTGTAATATAGTATAGTATAATAAAAGTTCATTTAAAAAAAGTGTTATGTGAAGCAAAAAGCATTTGTGATGCTCAAGTGATTAGACTGACTGTTGATATACAGGACATCATTGAAATGATCTACTATTTATTTCTGTCTCTAGTGAAATACCAGAAGTTTGGCTGGAAGTCTTGGAACTTGTTCCTGTAATTCCTGGATCTGTGCTCTCACGCTGTGCACAAACTGATTTACTGTTGGAATATGTAGAGGAAATCCAAAGTTTACAGGAAATGAACCGAGCTCGAGATTAGCTTTGTCTGTGCCCCAGTCCTAACCTTTTCCTGTCTCTCTTGTTCTCAGAGTGACCTCT
Organism: Gobionotothen gibberifrons; assembly: GCA_943591055.1. Taxonomy (NCBI): domain Eukaryota; kingdom Metazoa; phylum Chordata; class Actinopteri; order Perciformes; family Nototheniidae; genus Gobionotothen; species Gobionotothen gibberifrons. The sequence continues at coordinate 580,820 of CALSBZ010044507.1, read as the reverse complement.
GGTCTTTAGGCATCACTGCTCTGGAGATGGCTGAAGGAGCCCCTCGTGAGTTTAAGATACACCCACACATACACATTGTGAATTGATATGGTTGTACAGTTTGTGTTTCTGTATTTACATAACTGTCCCTGTCTCTTTTTGTAGCTCTGTGTGACATGCATCCAATGAGAGCGCTGTTTCTGATACCGCGAAACCCTCCACCCAAACTAAAATCAAAGAAATGGTAAGACACTCACACGCCTGGCTTAAACACACAGCAGGAAGTCATGGGCAGTGTTTAGGTTTTGTCTTCGGAAAACAGGGCTTGAAAGTGGCCTTTGTTGTGGGTGACATGCATCAAGACTATCAGACAAAAGATATCCTGAAACGTTCTTCAGACAAAAAAACTGAAAGCTCAAAGTCACCGACATGCCCCGAGGCCTGTACTACGAATCCAGTTGGATATGTTTGAGTTTTCTAGCTTAACTAACCCAAAACAAACGCGATCTCGCTAAGTGGTCCTACGACGCTGGTTATCAACTCGGTAACTCAAGCCAGGGTTTCTCTGTCCGGCTGAGTGCGCGTTCACATGAAAGGGGCGGGGTTAGCAACATTTGACCAATCACAAACATGGACAAGCGTACTGACAGCGCAGCGTCATACTTCCTGAATGAAAAGTGAACTATAATATTAGACAAATATGAAGAAGTTCAACTTTAAACATCCATGACTTAAACACTTTATCCAGGATAAAAGCCACATAGCTGTGGAGAGATTTTGCATCTCTTGCAGTCATCTCTGTTGTTGATTTGAATTTCTATTATTCTCTTTGTGCTTCTTGTAGTTTCCGTCTCTACTGTATGATCATCTCTCTCTTTCTGTTTAAAATATCTATTGTTTATAGTCACATTTCGTGGTTGAAGTCAAGGCTGGCTGACAGTAAGGGCCCATGTGCCTGTGCCTGATAGGCCTTTCCATCCCTGCTTGTTGCTGTTATTTTAAATCTTAATCCAAGCTATAATGAACCCCCTCCATCTCTTTTACTCTCCTCTCCTGTATTCCTGTCTCCTTCCTTTCCATTTATAATGGACAAGCTCTTCAGCTTGAACTGGTGTTTGAACTCATGCTGTCATTCATTCAGTATTCATGTCATCATAACACTGGTTGGTAGGACAGCTTTTAATAGCTCCAATGGTCTGCAGTGCTCCCCAGTCCTTTTACCTCGGGTCTCCCGGAGGCGACAAGCAGACCACAAACCAAGCATCAACACAAAATCCTTTTCCCCCTGTTTCGGTGTTCAGAGCACAGACACCTCTCCAATGTTAGGAAAAAACTGCTTCATTTTGTCAGGAAATCCTTGATAATAATGTGATTACTATCTTACAAGATCTGGGTGAGTTTAACCTAATATCTTAATGCGGTTTGTTTTAAAATATGTCTGATTAATGAACCTGCTGTTTTTGTATTGGTCTGTTACATTTCCCTGTTTTAGACTTGACCGTATTCTCTCTTTTCATGTCATTTGAATGCATATTCATTTACACATTTTTTAGTTTCCTTCACTTTTTTGGTTTCTGACTGGGATACACTTTATTCACTTAATATTTGCTGCTTTAAAGTATTGTCCTCTTTATGCTAATGTTATTAACAGATTATTTAAATGAAAGTAAGTTAAAAAAAACTAATTTGAATCTTTCAACAATATTATGATAAGGATTCTAGTCAATACTACGCCTCAACCTATTTAATGTAGTACAGGTTTGGGTTTGTAGGTTTCATGTGTTTCAAATTTCTGCTCCGTTAAGCCTCTTCCCACTTGTCAACTCAAGTTTATTTATAGATCGCTTTAAAGGTGGGGTAGGTAATTTCGGAGAAACCAGCTCGAGTGCGCTAGAATTTGAAAATACACAACCGGAGAAAATCTGCCACTTCCTTACAGAGCCCCTCCTCAAACACACACGAATGCGCACATGACCAATGAGGGCACGAGATAAGTTTGTGCACAGATGGAAGGCTGACAGGCAGGTAGGCCATCCAGTTATTTTAGCCGGGCCGGCTATGGTTGTGCTTTTTACAGTACTACGGCTTCCACAGATGAACTCTTTTATGGATTTTTTGTCAAAGCACTTAAGATATTCATTGCTATCGGGATGTTAAGAGCATTCCATGGAATATAACAAAAAGTGTTTCTCGAGCCGGTTTCTCAAACTTACCTACCCCACCGTTAAGCTGGCCATTTTAACACAGACAGCTTTACAGAAAATCTGGCCAAACAATGATGATTAAAAAGTGCAACTGAAAGTTAAAGTGCGCAGTTGAGAATAAATGAATTGGGATATTGACATTTCAATAACTGACTAAGACTGTGCAATGTGAAGGCTACCTGGAAGACTTTTCATCACACATATAACCATACATAGGATGCAGCTTAAAGTGTTTTAACAATATGGCACAAAGCACATGTGTTCATGATATATATGATAACATGGATGTAAAATAGGCAAGCTAATAAATAATAATCCAAAAGTTCACAACTGATTACCCACTCAGTATAAGTAAAACAGACATAAACAAAATGAATTAATACAAATAACAAATAAATATGACCATATTAAAAAAACTAAGAATCATTAAGACTGGAAGACCAATTATAGGGCGACTAATAACTAATAAAATGCTAATCTAAAATGTGTGTTCAGCTGTCCTTAAACATTTGGAAGGAGTTTGTCAACAATTTTTGTCTTCTTCTCTCTTCCTCAGGTCGAAGCGTTTCTTGTCGTTTACCGATAGTTGTTTGGTGAAGAACCACCTGCACCGGCCCAACACCGACACCCTGCTGAGACACGCTTTCATCCGGGATCTGGCCAACGAGAGACAAGTGCGCATCATGCTCAAAGATCACCTCGATAGAACCAGAAAGAAAAAAGAGAAAGGCGAGTACAAATTGTTTAAGCATAACAGAGCTCTTAACCTCCAATGGATGGATAAAGAGAACTGGGTACAGCGTTGGAGAGAGGCTACTGTTCATTCCTATAAAGTTGCTCAGTGGCCTTTGAAGCCAATTTGACATGACTCTGGAGAGTTTAATACCATGGTTGCAGTCGAATAGTTTGAAAATCAGCTCCTAAGTTCTA
>CALSBZ010044507.1:555819-567707 GCA_943591055.1 Gobionotothen gibberifrons | reverse complement strand
TGAGTGTGTGTGTGAGTGTGTGTGTGTGAGTGTGTGTGTGTGTGTGTGTGTGTGTGTGTGTGTGTGTGTGTCATAATTGTAACTTAAGTGAACCTTTTGACCCGTTACCACCTTAAATCCCATCATAACACAAGGAATATGAGATTTCTTGTCATGTTTTTAATACATTTAACATCCAACAGAGTGTGTGACATGCTGATGCTCCTCGAATTCAATCTTGAAGAATTAAATATATATAAAGAACTAAGTTCATATAAATGAATGATGATTTAACAGGACTTCTGTTCCCATAATTGCTTGGAGATTGAATTATCGGAAATCCTTTTGTTTTGCTTCTGATCTGCCGTTTCCTCTCTTAAGGTCTTTCATTTCGATCTAGTTGCTATTGAAATATATTTGACATTGTTAAAACTTAATTTATAACACCTTACAACTCTGTGGGAAATTAAATATCACCTTTTACTGTGAGAAAGTGTTACAAAGACTGTGTGAGGGAGAAGTGTCTTTGCCACTTCCAGTCATTTTAAAGTAAGATAGAGTGTCCTCTTTACTATATATGAAATCCCTTTTTTAATCATTAATTTGAACACGTGCATAATGAATCCATCCCACACCCCAGTGGTTTTCAATAGGTGTATATTAACACCGAGGAGCAGGTTAGGAGCAGTGATTTCTTCATGCAGGAGACACTGTATTCCAATGCTATTAATATCTGTCTAGTTATATTACGTCTATTTGTGTGTGTGTGGCAGAGAGCTATCTGTATGTATTACATTGTAATTACACAGATCGCCTCTTAGTCATTAGGTTGGGCATGCTTAATGGATCTATCTGATGCTTCATTAAGTTTTAATGTATCTGCATTTAATTATGTGACAGGCCCATTGAGCATGTGATGTGATGTCTTGTATTTTGTCAGATGCAGAACTTGTCTTGGCGCAGCGGTTCCAATCATTTCACACATTGATTGATTGGGCATGCATTACATCATGTATTTCAGTGTTGTGTTGTTGGTTTAAAGGCCCGGACACATCAAACCACTTTAAAAGAAATAGTCACAACAGGGCTGACTGTTGTGTCGCCTTATCATGGCCACAAAGTTGCACTTGAACACACCACAAAGGCTACAGCTAAGACAGCAGGAGAACATAACCTTCAAGATGAAATAACTCTATAACAGCAGCGGCAGTTGGTATTCGTCGATCAATGTTGTGTATTTTGCCGCCAGCTCGAGGGCGGATGTTGGAAGCGGCGAAAGTCATGAGAGTGCAGGACACACCACTAAATAATTGCTGACAGGTGCTCTTTGACCTCTTCAACTTGACCAATGTCCGATAATCGCTGTGTGTCAAATTGCCGTGTGTCAAAACCGCAAAGCAACAAAATGTAGGATAAAGTGTTATTTAGTGCCCCTACAATTGTTAGAGTACAATTAAATTGTACACTGCAGTCGCAAATATAGACAGCTGGTAGGTTACACACGTGTATTTGTAGTATTCCAGCTAATGTTACTAGACTGTAACCGGTACTGTTGCCCATCCATCAGGATTCCCTAGCCTCAAATACTCCCTCCTCCAAGTGGTGTTAAGCTATGGTCTTAAGCTAGGTAAACCCCTCTGAGCCCAGTCCTGGTAGCGGGGAAAACTGAGCTAACGGCTAACTATGGAAGTTGATGGCAGCAGTTAGCATTACTTTAGCTACAAGTAAAGCTTTCAAAGAGAAAATCTGCAAATTAGTTTCTATTATATTCTGTTTAAAATATTATTCGGTTTTACCAAAATGAACTTAGTGATGTTTGCCTTAATCCAACCATGTTTACAACGTTTCCCAAAAGTCTATACCTTCCTGTTGCTAATAAGTGTTGTGCCATGCTTGGCTGAAATGTGTACATCTATCAGATGTACACATTTCATCGACATAGTCGATGTTCTGGCTGTAGTCTTTGTGGTGGGTTCAAGTGCACCTTTGTGGCCATGATAAGGCAACACAACAGTCGGCCCTGTTGTTACTAGTTTGCAATCACTGCTAATAATTTCATGGAGTAACTTGTATCCCACATTTTAATGTAAAATGTCCCGTTTGGACTGTATTTTCAGGAAATATTCAAAAAGGAGGTCATAATGTAATATTTAGAGTGTAGGGCGTGGGCTAAAAGCTCCGTCCCATCTTGCACACTGAATATTTTAGTTCCCACCTCTCACGATTCTGCTCAAGACCTTATATACCCCTAATTAAAGTGTGTGTGTGACAGTGTTTTGCCATTCTTGTGATCATACGTTACTTTCTTGGACTGCACAAAAATGCAATAATGTCAAACGAGATAATTAGATTTTTTATTAAGGTGATATTTGTTGTGGTTTAAAAGAAAATCCAATGAAAGTAATACAACACAACTTACAGATATCTCAACCAGTGTCTCTCTGTGTGTGTCCGGTGTGTGTGTGTGTGTGTGTGTGTGTGTGTGTGTGTGTGTCACAGGAGCAGGCAGGCAGACAGCGCAGTGCCGATGTGTCAGTCAGGCCTCTGGACTCCACCGCAGAGCAGGTAACTACCCTTCACTCTTTATTTTTACTTACTACTTGTCATAAATTCTTCTATATTTCATTTGAGGTGGGATTTATTTTTAAATATTCTGAAGGCGCGTTGCTCTTGGTAGTAACACACATTGAATAGGAGTCTGCATTGTGGGCGTGTGTGTGTGCACACCTTTCAGGTAGATGATGCCTCTTCCTTTCTTTCTTCCTCACTTCTTTACTTTTCTATCTGTCTTCTTGCTAATTGTATCTCTTTGTTTTCACATTTGTTTCTATCTTCTTGACCGTATTGATTCATTTATTTCTTTTATGAGGTATCTTGGAAAGCTACTGCTTGTCTCTTTTTTTTTCACTCTTTGATGACTCCCACGTATTTCTGTTTTAATGACCGTGTGTTCTTTTCATATTCATTCGGAATCCAAAATAAAAAAACTGCAAAAAGATGATTGCATTCATTCATGAAAGGGAGAGTAAATCTTATTATTATTATTATATTTATAAATTTATTTTGATATTTAAGTTTGACCAGGAAATGCTTACTACTGATTTTGCTATCTGTATCCATTAACGGGGAAACAATAAATTGTATCTTTTTATTCTGGATTACTAATTGAATACGAAAAGAAGAAATGAAACCGTGATTCTTCACAGCCCTATCGTAAAGGAAAAGATTTGAGGTCACTGCAATGGAGCCGGGAAAAAGAGCAAACTATATTGTCTTCATATTTCACTGGTGTTGAAATGATGTATAAAATACAGTTAGTTTGAGTGGTGCTCTGGAAGCCTGACGCCCTGCTGGGGCTGGGAAAGTTCATCATTTTGAAGTTCTCATCGGAGGAGGCGGTGAAAGATTGCTCCTTTTAATTCTCTGTTAGTGTGGAGCTGGAGAGGGACAACCGTGACAGAGTGTGTACTGTAGCAGCAGTGTCACATCTCCACCAGCTTTAAAGCCGGTGCTTATCACAGCATGCCGTCCCTTTTGTTTTAAAGCCTCCCCTCTTCATCTCTCTCTCTGCTTAGCGTACCTTCTCTCCCTTCTTCCCTCTCAGCACGTCATCTTTTTCCCTTCTCACAACTCCCTTTTCACTCATCTCTCGGCTTTTCTTCCGAAAATGTCTGATCTCAGGAGGGGTTATAGAGGCATCAAGACACTCTCACATCCCTAATTCCTTTCTTCTCTCCTGTCTGACCTTTCCCACCCTGATGTTGTTATGATGTCATATAATGATGACAGTTGCTCCTGATGTTACTCCATAGTCTTTATATTCACAAAACTTCATCAAAACTCAGAAAAAAGGAGAAGCAAGATGTTTTGGGAGGCATTATGGCTACAGCCCTCTGCAACCCTACAAAGACAAATGTATTTGTAACTTTTTTTAATATATATCTTTTTTAAATGTCAGGGAGGTAACATAGATATTGTTTCTTCTTCGGTAGGTTTTGTCGCCATTTAGTGTGTTCTCTTATTTTATACTAACCCAGCAGATGGTTTTTCTACGTTTCCTATGCCAGCAACGCCATATTCTGCTGCCTCAATCGTCACCACATCATCAAATATTTGGAAGTCGTCTATTGCCGTTTTAAATGGAGATGTGGAGGCTCTACATTTTTAATTAATACTGCTAAAATGTTTACGTATAGAGGTTGTAGCCTTCAAAATCAGTCATGCGAGCTGTAAATTACATAACTTAATGACATAACCATATTTAATTAAATATTCACCCATGTTTTTCTATTTTTGTCTCCATCTTTCACTTTTTTTATTCTTAACGACTGTAAGTTACCAAATCATTTTTTATTAATTGGTCATTTCAACAGGAGGGTTTTCATGGGAGGGCACACAAAATCGTCATGTGCCGCGGCCAGTGGTGGCGCTAGAGATTATTTTTTGAGGGTGCTGTGGGGTAGCTTGACGTTTCATAGAGGCTGCTCAAACATGTAGGGTTTCCCATTAATGTACCGGCGCTACAGCGGAATGTTCTACTGCAACACTCCCCACACGCACATGCACAGTACTCTCAACACCCATATGAAACAGAACTGTAAACAGATTTAATGGATATTTTACAAATCACTCCCCTTTTAAACTGTATTCTTGTTTTACTGTCATATAGTATTTCATACCTGTTTTTCATTTATTACGCTTATATTACTATCTGACACCACATACAGCGTAGCATTAAAGTTCACAATTTTAATTTTTATAAATAATAAAAAATTCCCACTCCCACGGCACCGGGTCTGCATTTCAATGGTACATTGCTGATAGAACTATGAAGTGATTTATATTATAGTTGTGAAAATTGTTTTTTTCTCAGGGCAGTGGCACTGCTGCTTTAAGTTCAATGTGTCTCTCAAGAAACAGCCTTAAATGGCTGCTGGTTTCCCCTCTATAGTAGCAGTCACATGAATGTTAGCTAATTTACTCCTCATGTTGCACGGTCAGGCCTCAAGCTTCCAGTCAGGTTATTTTGGCTTTGTGCGACAATGAACAACTTTCATAGTAATGAACAGGCCCCCACCTCCAACGCTGTTTCCAGTTCTCTTTATATACATCTATCGTGACAGGAGGACAGAACCGAAAACGAGTGTATCTCTACGTGTAGAGGAACTGAATGGCTTGCTAAAAGTTTCTTTCAGGGTAGATATAGAAGATATGAGGAATTGTTGTGATTCTCTGTAAACTTTCTGAGTGAAAGTGTGTGTATGTTAGGGCCGCGTCATTTTCTGTTTGAGCGTCGACATTAGGATGTGTGCATAGTTTTCGAGGGCAGACTAAGGTTTCTTTAGACCAATAGAATTTTGGGTGAATGTTCCTGTATGTCAATATGTATCACAGAAAACGTTGTCCAGCCATAGTGCATACATACTGTAAAGTTTGCCTCTGTTGCTTTACTATAAAATACACTGAAGTAGGTTTTTTTGTTTGTTTTTTTTAAACAAAAAGATTGGATTGCTGAGGGACTATATTTTCACTTGGCTATTTAGATAGTCGCAGCTCAGTATAGTTGCTGATTTGCACAAACGTAGAATGCATTTTTGAATCAAATAAAAAGTCTGTCTTCCTTTTGATTTATTTTTTAAAGTTCCCCTCCTGGAAATATAAACTGGTTCTTGGTTCTACTTCAGCTGTAAGCCTACAGACAGGCAGAGCCTGTCAGATGACGGCAGTGGTTCTTTATTTGAGCTTTGATTGCGTTTCCTCACGAGAAAGTTTATTTTGCAAATCAGATTCACCACCAGAGACCCAGATGCTGTCTTATGTCCGCGCTTCATTTCCAGCACTACGCTGATTGCTACTTCATGAATGTTTTCCAATCAATCGATGTGCTTCTCTGAATGTGTGTCACAACTAGCGTGATGATACAGTGTTTGTTTATGAGCTCCTCATGTTTGTCTTGTCAGATTCTACGGAACCTGGGAGTGTTGAAAGCTGCAGAACATACCATTTTTATTTACAATTTAAAACAGTTTTTGTGAAATTTGAAGAACTTGATATGACGAGTAAGTCATACATAAACTGCCATGATCCCATTCTTACAGTCCACATATTCACCACAGAGGTTGAAGCTTTTATTATTTCTGTCAGATGTTACTTAATTAGAAAATCTGCCATAATATAATAATATTGTGATTTGTATTTAAAGGGATTTCTGCTTCTGAAATGTCATTTGATAACCGAGTAACAGGACTTTCTACTGTATGAGTTTGCACGCTATTTGAGAATATTGTCGTTCAACAAACAATATGGAAAATGTCATTAAATCGGCTTTAAATCTGTCGAAATGACCAACGTTTTATGATGGGGCATGTGTTTTCAATTTGTTTATGTCGAACAACTGTAGCTAATAATAAAAGTGATTTCAGAGAAACGGTAAAGAAACAAATGAGGAAAACAATTCTATCCCAATCAATGTTGTTAACCTTAAAAACAGGATGAAAAATAATAACATGTTGCCAGGATAATAAAATAATAAAATCATCTTTGAAATGGATGGGGTAAACATTTTATAAATGTTTTCATTTCTTTGAATAAGTGACATTAATGTTACAAAACTTGCTAACATACAATATATATGTAGAGAAATAAATCTCACCTCGAAGACAAGGTACATTAAGTGTAAAGGTTATTTCTTGCAATCTGAAGCCCTATTTTTATAGGCTGCAAAGGCAGATCTTCCATTTAAACGACAATCTTCATAGTACAGTATACATGTAAATGATTCCATGCAGACACTCCCAGGCTTTGTCAGTATCTATATGTGCTTTTCATGTTTGCTACCTAGAGAGCCGTGGCTCCAAAGCAGCTGCTTCAGCATAAGGCCCCGCTCCAGCCGCAGGCCAAGCCCCAGCCGCCTGCGGCCCAGCATCAGCAGCCCTCAGCCGGCAGGAGGTCCCACCGCACGCTGCCCAAGGACCAGACTCAGCTCCTGTCTCTGCAGCACGACCACAGACACAGGGAGAGAGAGAGGCAGAGGCAGAGAGAGAAGCCTGGGGCCGCGGTTCAGAAGCTAACTGCTAACAGTGGGAGCACAGCTGCTGCTGCTGTGGCTGCCTCCGCGCCCAGCCGCCCCGCAAACAGCCAGCGCTCCGCGGTAAAACCCTGCCTCCCTCCGCTGTCGTGCACTTTTAATCACCTCTACATCCCATGTCTGTCAGTCTGCATCTCTGTGTCTCGCTTTCATTGAATTGGATGGCTTTTTACTTTAATTTTGTCCATGTTTTTATTTGTTTTACCTTTATTTCTTACAATGGCGTATGAGGTCCAATGAGGTAAACAAAATTATATATTTATTGGCCTTTGGAAGAGGTGATATTTATAGAAAAACCACAAGATAAAGTTTGTTAATTTACAAGAATATCTTTGGGATATTCTTTGAGTTTAAAGTTGTACATTTACAGGGAAAAAAATACACAAAATAGTCACAGTCACATCACTTTGATTACATTTATCACACCACAGTAAACAGGAAATGCATCATGCACACATGAAGGTGGTGCAACATGAAAATATCCTTCATCTGTCCATTGTGTGTTTATACTTACATTGGCCCTCACACGCCGTCATAGTTTTGTCCCGTCTTCCAATCCTCTTTCCTTTCTTTTCATCACGTTGCGTATATGTTAGTTGACTCGCCACTTTCACGTAAGTTCACAAAGGACTGCAGAAAGTGTGGTTCACAGTTCAGACCAAAACATGTATACTAGAAAGAACTGAAGGAAGACCCCGTGGGATCTTATGTGCGAGAACTCTTGGAACGGAATTGAAAGTATTCGGGTCTTGCCATTAAGACATGACGATTTTATCAGCCACAAGTATTTTTTTCTTATGTATTTGCATGCTGGCATTTGCTGTTTGTGTAGAGGACAACATGTGGTTCATACCCGGCAGCTTATCTTAGCATAGAGGATAAACCACACAAGGAACAGGAAGCACAGCAAAGGTGCCAATTCTAGAGAAGGACTTTTTTCTTTTTAAAGCAGCTGGGGGGCAAATGGCTGACTAAAGAAAAAAAGTAGGTTTTATTTATTCAACAGATCCTGAACTCTGTTGTATTGGACAAAATAGATATTTCGGACTGTAGAGGTTATTTGTGTGTTCACATATTTTGTCCTGTCCTATTAATAAAGTAAAAACTCTCAGATGATCAGCATCAAAGTGCCTACAATTGCTTTAAAGTATTATGTTTAATGCTTAGGGTGTTAACGCCTGATTTGCAATTAACCTAGAGTACATCTCGTGTTGACAAGTTCAAAGAAAAAACAACACTGAGCTGTTTTGTTTGGTTATGTGATAGTAGCTCCTTTCATATCAGGGCTAGTTTATATTACATTTCTTAAGAATGTCGCTAAACTTCAAAGTAAGTAAGCTTTGTATAAAGTAGTTTAAAGTCACTTTTTAAGATGATTTTAAATGTGAAACTGAAGTGCTGAACTCCAGTTTTTCGAAGTGTAGACTGCAATCATGTGTACCCACAATGCCCTCCCTAAATCAGCCAATAGGAGGCCTCCAAAGTGATGTGTCAAGACTGCTCCACATCAATCATCACCATTTATCATCACTTATTCTGTCCCACATTATACATGCTATATATATTATGTAAAATGCTTTTATGTGGGTAAGACAGTTAGGATTGTACTTGGTGTGAGAAAAATATATGTTGATCTCAGTGTGACTACCTAATAAAATAGTCAGTTTTAATATGACTATTTACACACACAAACACACATGCGTCATACATGTGTTTTATGTTTTTAGATGGACTTCCAGGAATCAAACCTAGCCAGGCTGCTCTTAGCTGCTGGTCTCCCCAGCCAGGTGCAGTCCAGGCTGGGCTCAGGGAGCAGCTCCAGTCCCTGTACTCCAGCCATGCAGAGGGCTCACCTCAACCAGGTATACACAATAAAAACATATTCCACATGTGTTGTATTCACATGTCCTCTGCTCTAATCTATACCTTGCTATTCAACTCTTGACTAATATACCTTATTATAATATTCCTTTTATATACATGGCCTGAAATAATATTACCGTTCGACAATACGACAGACAAGTATTTGGTTTTGGTTTTGTTCACACCCAATGCAGAGCAAATTTAGTTGACTGCGGGTTGATTTAAATTAACTGGCATTATTATGCGCACCTGAAATAATTTGCTTTTCTGCAGAGATTTCCTCAAGAGAAACTGAAGAACTGACGCAAAATAGTGTTTACCTAAGTTCTCATTAGAGTCTTACATTTCTAAATTGTGCAAATATAGAAGTATGCAGATTTAGAGTATTTGCATAAATTGTGGCTAATTTGCTTTTTTTGTGTTTGCAATGAATGTACTGTACTGTAATAGAGTGGCGAAGTCACGCCCATCTACTTCCCCCCCATGGGACCTTATTTCTGAAATATTATGTATTGAAGTCAATGGAGAGATTATCTTTCGATCCCGTTTGAATGTGTGAATTACACATATGATGTTTGTCAATCTTAAATAATAATTTCCATGTCAAAAAAGTCACAGTTTGTCGTAAAACTGTTGAAATATAAGACTATGAAAAATACACAACTAGAAAGACTACAAATCCCAGAATCCCAGTCCCGCATGCTGGCTCTTACGGAACTAACTCCCCTTGTGTGTATGTACAGCTCTTTTAATACTTTTCGCCTCATTCTGAAAGAAAGAAGTGAAATGTGCCAACGTGACGGCCGTCTTGGTGTGTGGTGCGAGACGGGAGATGTAGGTCATTGAGCGGTTCACACAAAAAAAAGTGTTACTTCACAGTTTTCCGACACATTTAAATTTTTTTTACTTGCAAAATTTTTTTTTAAGATTGACAAACATCATATGTGTAATTCGTGGCACAATTCAAACGGGATCGAAAGATAATCTTTCTCTCTCCATTGACTTCAATACATTATTTTTTCGAAATAAGGTCCCATGGAGCTCCCCCGGAAGGGGAGGGACTTCGCCACTCTATGGTTGTAAACCCACTTTGGGGACATTTTACTTTGCGACCAAACTGTTGAAGAAGTCTTGTATAACTACTAGTCCGGGAGCCAAAGCCTGATTTTTGGATGAACCTTGTTTCGTCTGATAAAGTTTTTTTTTCTGCTGTTTCTTGTAGCTTGGGGGTACCTCTTCAAAATCCAAGAGGGTGCCCGGTGATATCCCTTGAGCATTTTTGGATATTAACCCCTTCATGGCCAAAACGCCAAAATCCCAGAAAAATAAGGATTTATGAGATTTCATTGAAAATACTCAAATCAAATGCACCCAATTTAATTTCTCCAATGTTTATTCAATAGGAGTACAGGAGGGTGCCCACTGATAACCTTTTAGCATTTTCAGATATTAACCCCTTCATGCCCAACACACCTAAATCCCAGAAAAATAAGGATTTATGAGATTGCAATAATATTGAAATATATTCAAATCAAATGCATCACATTTGCCTTCCTCGATGTTTATATTCATACAGTGCATTGTATTATACATTAATTATTATTAACCCTTTTAAGCTGATCCAGCAAAACATACTTTTGAAGTGCAGTGAATTCTGCAAAGACAATGCAACAACTTCTCTCTTTTGCTCACGCAACTGCGTGGCGTTTATTGCCAACAACAAAAAGGAAAGGCAAGCAGATACTATATACAAAACGTTGCTCATTAGCATATATAAATGACACATTACTGTTAGGATCTTGAGCATCCCACCCTGAAACATGCACAGAACATTGTGCATGGCAAACCATGCACTTTACAACTGCACTTCTTGGAGTTGCAAGGGTTCTCACTCTTGCAGCCACACCTGATCATCTCCAAAATATAATCTGGGACACGTTTGGCATCTTCTGGTAGATGGGTTGGGATCAGTGACCTGTTACACGTATCTTTTTTCCATCCAAATTCCTCTGGGTTCAGTGCTGGCAGCAGGTTTACATTGAGATTTCAATCTGTGCCTGAAAGTGGGCCCTCTTAACATTCTCAATGAAGGCTTCATTTGTTGGTGGTAGAGCAGCAAGGTTTGGAGCAGACATATGTCCTTTTCCATTATTTTCCCCCCAGACAAGTAGCCTTGTGTGTGACATGTCTGTGCTCTCCTTTATGCCATAACAGGCTGAGATGAAGGCAGTGGCTTGGTCGAGGACTTGCTGGAATGGTGCATCCATGTTGCCAATGGCTGATAGTTGGTACCCAGCTTTCAGGACTTTGATGACAGAGCCTTTTCCCAACCCATAGTAAGACGCTACAGTGTCACATCCCGAAATGGCATGGGCTGGTAAAAGGTTCTCGACAATTTCAGAATGCTTGGACAGTGTCGCCTTGATGTCCACTATGGCTCTTTCCTTGCGGGGGGATTCCATGATGAGTGGTACATCCAGTCCTGCCTGATGGTAATGGTGAAGGAGTAGGACGAACACATCTGTGTCATCAGAAACCACAGAGATTTGATGGGCTTCTCCAGCACACCCCAGGACTTGTTGGACAATGATGGTGTCAGTTTCTTCCTGCTGATTTTCTAGCTCCTATCGGCTCCTTCTTTCTTCCATCCTGATCTCGATGGAGCATGAGTCCTCCGCCGTCACCACCAACTTGTGTTTGTTTGTGCCCCGTAGATGGAAAAGCCTGTCTTCGGTCAGTTCCTTAAATATTAATTGGTTGAGCTGTTTCTTGTTTTCAATGGATGACAAGACAACCTTCTGGGCTGGTAGCTTAGTTGATAGGAGGAGATGATGTTTCCTACTGACCACTGTCTCCCTGATATCTCTGGTGACAGACTTGATACTGTAATCATAGTATCTGTCAAAGATGAGGTAGACGTCACTCTCTGACAGGTATGAAATCAGCCGTGTTTTAACAT
>CALSBZ010044507.1:509545-545819 GCA_943591055.1 Gobionotothen gibberifrons | reverse complement strand
GTGTGTGTGTGTGTGTGTGTGTGTGTGTGTGTGTGTGTCTTTCTCCATCTAGTGGCAGTCCAGTGTCTGTGGCAGATAAACGCTCAGTGTCTCAGGGAGCCCCCCCGACTGGCAGCAACCACCCAGGTGTGTTCAACCTTCTCTCATACTGTATGAGCAATACAAATACAGGTTTATTAGCTCCTTGAAATGAAATGGGTAGTTTTGTTATCCCTCATGTAGTCATAGCTTGTTTTAATCAGAATACTTCATTTATCCCAGGGGGAACTTGGGTTTGGTGACAGTGACTCCATTTTAGAACAAATGAATAATAAATACATAAAACAATAGAATAAATGATAAAAAGTTCAAATTTGAATGTGCATTAAATCAATAAAGTAGAAATCTCCCAAAAAAAGCCCAATACAACATAATAAGCTAAGTTAAAGCAAGAACATGCAACAAAAAGAGAAAATAAATAATTGAATACACATAAAAAGTAAAATGACCAATAAAAGGTACAAAAAATGAATATAAATATTTATACAAACACAAGAAGTTAAGTTAAAGTAAGAGTGTGCAATAACAATGACCTCAAAACACAATGGGCAGAATGTTAGCATATTGGATGGACATGCTCTGGGTCCATGTATTAACTTTTATATTTGAAATATCATTACAATTGATAAATGTGCGCTTGGCCATTGTAGGAAATCATGCCTTGATTTGCAGGGAGCTGGAATTATCTACAGACACAACACTTGGTACTCACAACAGAACATGTGACCCTTTCTAAGATGTACACATCTGTTATTATTTTGTGATCAAGTTTGCAGCTTGTTTTTCCCACAGATTTGGCACAGGTGTGAAATAATGCTTCCAAAAGCACATACCCCAAACCCTACACTAATAAACAGACACTTCCAGATAGAACAAAGACGTACTATACCAACACAGTGATGAGTTCAAAGCGTCTCGAGAGAAGTGACTCACCTCTTTCAAAGCTCTGCTCTCTGTGATTTCTCTCCATCAAGGATTCTCTTGTTTTGACTGTAAAATACAGAGGGAAGAGAAGACTTTTGGGAGGATATTACATCATGTGTATCAAAGATCTGTGTGTGTGTAGTTGCCTGGAAGCAGCTTGTGGTACCTCTCACTCAGTTTAGCTGCAGGCCAAAAGGTCAGAGCCGCAGATCAGAGATTGTCTTCAGCTTTACTGTGGTTTTCTAGCTCTTAATATGCTTTTGATGCAACTGAGGAAAATGTAATTTCCTCTTTGAACTTTACTGTGATTGAAAAGTGTATTTAGAGCAGTGATAATCATGTACAATTGAATAAGATGCATGTGATGATAAAAACAGTGATAATCCAATATGGGAAAAAAGTGGTGCTTTAGTTTCTCAAAAAGAAGACTCTATTTCCCATGAACCCCTTTTGTTTTATATGATCAGGGCAAGTGCTTCTTTTAGATGATTTACCTGACACGCTTTGTGTTAATTATGTTTGTGCTCAAATTTGTTATAGTGTAGTGTCCCCTTGAGCTTCATTTAGGTACACTGAAAAGATGTCTGTATATCTTGCAAAGGAGGCTGGATCTAGAAACGAGTATATTTACAGACTCATTCAGGCTGGGATTTAGGGAATATAATATACAGTATACAGTTTACTTACAGTTTGTAAATAATATATATATATGTCGCCATCTAGTGGCCAGCTCTCAAACAACTTGATGTTGACATCCATTAATGTGACCAGCATTTGTCAAATCATTTACGATGCTCTGAATTGCACAATGTCCATACCCAGAATAAAGACAAAGAACTGAACCAAACTCCATGCATCCATTTAAAAGGTGTTTCATGGATGTTGGTATTGTATTGCATGTACTATATTGGTGGTTACAAAGTACATTTCTCTCCCAGTTTAACCTTATAAACTGACACTTTTTGGAATTGGGGAACATGTCTGCTTAAGGATCAGCAGGTCTTGCTTTAGACTTTAGGTCCAGTTTGAGTAAATCTTCTCCATCATTCAGTATCAACAGTTACAGTGTGTGTCTGTAAATCCATCCTTCTAGTGATACACGATGTAGGATCCCATATAGACAGCAGCAAAGGCAGCCATGTTTTGCAATGGCTCCATTTGTCCATGGTGATTAGACCTCTCAGCACTAATGTTACTATGGCACAAATTCAGTTCTTTACCCTAACACTAACCCTGATCCTGCTCAACAGCTGCTACTAATCTAACTAATAAGTGTATGTGTGTATTGAAGGTTTCTTCAAGCTGGAGAGTCCTCTTCTACAACACCATCTCCAGCAGCACAGGAGGACACAGGACAATGTGACCAGTGGACAAACACAGGTACGCTGAGAGTCTTTTTATGTTCCCTGAAAGAAAGAAACTGTAGTTACATTGATCTTGATTTCAAATGAGGAGTAGTTATATGAAGTTGGCTTCTTCATTAAATGTAAATGACATCCAAGCATGTTGTGTTAGTCCTTCTTGCTGAGATGTGGAATAGTTAGTGTTATTCTCTTCTTTGAACCACATTATACAAAAGTCTACATTGTAATTATTCTCCTCTCTGCTCTTTCTCTGATCTCCTGACCACATTTACTCATGTTGTCCTCTCCTCCATACTGCAGGGTGTCCGGTCTGCTCTGGTTCGGCTGCACAAGGCCACAGAATATTCATCTTCCAGTGACGAGGTTGGCAGCAGCGATGACGAAGAGAGGAACAGGTAAGATCTTCATCATCAGTATCATAGAGTGTTGAAGTGATGGCGTATTTTTGAAGGCCAACCTAGAAGATAGCATCGCAATGGATCCGTTGACTAATAGCAAATGTTTGCCTTGATGACGTTTTGTAGATACATTTAGTTAAGATACATAGAAGCTTCGGACATTCACAAGTGGAGTATTTACTGACTTACTATGTCGTTGTAACAATATGGGAACATCTCTTAAGCTTGTGTTAGCCACAGACCTCATTTCAGGCATCCAACCACAATGAGGGAAGCGGATGTGTTGAAACACTGACTCATGTCTAGGTGTATGGACTCATTCCTGCACCCCTCTCTAATGGCATTGTGCTTATTTTATTATATTCAACTTTTAATACCAAACCACTGAAAAAGTTGTGACAAAGAATGTTGTCATTTTTTCCGTGTTCCCACGCCACAGTTATGAAACATGGCCTGTTGCAACATGTAATTGTGAAACGAACATAATAATCTGACAAAAGTTTTAGTTTTCCTTACTCTCGTCTCCTGAGGTGTGCGGAAAAGCTTCTGCTGACTGCCAAGGCTAAGTGAACTCCAAATTGCAAAATGTATTGAGGGAAAGCGGCACATGTTTTAAAATGCAAACTTCCCATGGCATAATTGACGGTTTATTAGAAAATATAAACCTTGAAAATATAGCTTGTCAATTTAAATTATTCATTATTTTATATTTAACATACCACAAATATCTCATTAACGTTAATTGTATATTAACAGTGACACATTGCCTTATTTTTGACTTTTATTATTCCTCTTTTGGTTTGAACTTTCTATCCGTGGATGTTAATCATTGCCTTGGATTTTGAAGATGTATTGATCTGTTTTTTAGGAATAAATGCAGTCACGCTCAAGTTTAAAATCTGTGTTTCAAGGTCTGGCCTGTCCAATGGAAAGGGGAAATACTTCAGAGGAATACCTGATGGGATCGTGCTGCAGCCTCACCACAATCTCAATCAGGTACCCTACCATTAAACAAACACACACACACACACACACACACACACACACACACACACACACACTCTCTTTTTCTTGCTTCATACTTTGTCTGTTACCGTGTCGTGCAGATTTCTCGGGTAGCTGCAGATGACACCTACATGCTACCAGACCTTCTGCAGAAAACCTCCTCCTCCAGTCCTACCCACAATGCACTGGGCCAGGAGCAGCGAAGGCGTGAACTGAACTACTCGCAGTCCCCCACAGCCCCTCGATCCCCCACACACCAGGAGCTACATGTGGGTATATAAGGAGGAGAGTGCAGTCAGAGAAACTCAAGTTTTTTAAATCAATGTTAGGATATCAGCGACTATGTTTACATGCACAGTATTATACTTGGTTGATACAATTCATGTACACAGCAAAATAAATTAGGATGTATTTAATTACGCCTGATTCTAAATGTATGCTTTTTGGATATAGAAATGTGGGATTATTCAGGTTTTAGGAGCATTCTTTGGACGTGTATAGGGCAAATTTAGAATATGCAACTCAATCAGGGTTTTTACTGCCGTGTGCAACACAGCCTCTGCGCTTTACGGCCAACTCATTTTGCGCAAATTAACTAGCTGTCAATTTGCAAGGCTGGGGTGGTGATGTAAGCCCAAAATAAAAGCTCACGTTTATGATCAGAAGGAGAAACCCACATACTAATAAAGACAATGGATTATTTGCATATAAGGAGGGTTATGAGTATGTGAAAATGTCTCAACACCAACCTTTTAAACCAGGGGTTCCCAACCTTTATTGTGCCAAGGACCGGCAGATACATTCATTTTTATTTTATTTTAACTGATTTTAATATTTACTCACCAGCAGGTGGCAACAGAGGCTAATTGTATTTAACAGCCTGAAGAAATACCAATATGCATCCAGAACATATTAACAACGTTAAAAACCAGGGTACAATTAAAAAAAGAAATTAGGACCGCTTTACAAATATTAATATAATGTATAATATAATATAGCCTAATATAGGTGGCAACAGTGGCTAATTGTATGTAACAGCCTGAACAAATAATAGAACAATATGCATCCAAAACATATTAACAAAGTTTAAAACCAGGATACAATTAAAACAAATTAGGACCACTGTACACATATTGATATAACTGAAATGTCAGCTGGGCTTGTTTGCCAGCCATAATAACGTCATACCGGGGCGTTCGTTCCGGTGCACTCCGACAGCATTTAGCACTACATCGAGATTAAGATTAAACTAACTTCTTTTGGGAACACCCACATACCTATGGAGTTGGCCAGATGTGTGTAAATTACTGTTCATGGTAATTTGAAAACAAATGCCGTTGTTGGACACACACAAACACACCGAACATACACACACACACAGCAGAGCTGAGCAGAGCACATACACACACACATCCTGATGCTGCAGCCATTTCATGAAGTGAAGGAGGTTTTACAAATAAAAAAATAGCTCCACACCCCTGGCCGCAATGTCCTTAAAATGAAGTCTGAGTTCGAAATATATCTCAAATAATGTATGCACCGCCATTTCCCCACATAAACATAACAGTCTGCAATGAAACGGTTGTCTCCACATGTGTGCTCCACTTCCTATTGGCGCACCGGTAACTTTCTCTGCGCCGAGAGGCTGAGACCTTATGCTAACCAATTTAGATTTATTTTGTATGTTTTGGATGAAATAATATGACTGGTATAGGTGCGAAAATGATACCGCGGCCCGGTACCGGTCGGACCGGGGGTTGGGAACCCCTGTTCTAAACGACACGCCAAAATATAATTGGAAGGCTTTATTCACTTTGAAGAATCCTATTTTGATGCAAAGAAGCAAGAAGAAACTCCAGCTGTTATATTTTGATCATTATTATTATTACCATGCACGGTTCCATGTAAACAGGAATATTAATTTGTATTTGTCATTTAAACAGCTTGTTGTTTTTTTTGTGGTTAAGAGCTAAAGCTAAGTGTGTTGTGCATGTTAACTTAGTATTGTAATCATCGTGCTCTAAAGTTTGAAAAGCAGCAAAAGATCTCTTATAATAAAAATAGGACTCTTTACTCTATCAAGACAAACCCTTTTGATAACAGCAGACTGAGTTACCTAAACAGAGAAGTGAAAATGTGTTGGCCATTGCACAGCCTTGTCTTAACAAAGGAGAAATATTTGACCAGTTGCATTTGTGAAATATGTCCACCAGAGGGAAGTGGTGGCACAGTTTAAGTTAATAGGTAGCACATTCAGAAAGGTCTCTAACAATAGTAATGAAATCAAATAAGTTTAAAAGGAAACCTAAGTGTTAATGGTGATGCTGCAAAGTTATTGTCACTTGTCTATAAAGCTGTGATGTTTGTGTGTTATTCCATATGGAGCCAGAACCAAACTACATGTGTTCTTCTTGTTGTTGTCCATCTTCAGGCCATCAGCAGTCCTACTGGTAAAAACACTTCCACGTCTTCCTCTTCCTCCTTCCTGTCATTCATCGATCCAAGATTGATCCCCATATCATCGGCACCCCAGAGCCCTGGTGAGGACACACACACACACACACACACACACACACACACACATATACACACATCTGTAAGTAAATAAAGAAATTCAATTCATACATTATTTTTCTTTCACTTTATCGTACATGTTTTTATATGAAGTAATTCACACAACACAACTTTTTTACTTTTAGACACTTTACTCAGTTGACTACACAATGCATTGTCAACATTGATTTTGTTTAATTTCTCCCGATGTAGTGGGCATTAAGGGTGAGCTGATCAAGAGGGAGAACCACAGGAAGGGCTCGGTGGTGAACGTGAACCCGACCAACATCCGACCGCAGAGCGACTCTCCAGAGATCAGGAAGTACAAGAAGAAGTTCAACACTGAGGTCCTCTGTGCTGGACTCTGGGGTTTGTCATTTTGTTGTATTTGTTTTTAAGTATACATCATTTTTACGTGTCCATACTCCACATGTTTTCTATTGGTTATTTCCCCCAGCTTTACAGACACTGCAGATGATTGCATGTTGGTCGTAGGGTGTAATGTGTGTGTCTTCTGTTTGTCCTGCAGGTGTGAATCTGTTAGTGGGAACAGAGAACGGTCTGTGGCTGCTGGATCGCAGCGGGCAGGGGAAAGTCTACTCGCTCATCAGCAGACGGAGGTTTCAGCAGATGGATGTTTTGGAAGGACTCAATGTACTAATCACCATATCAGGTACATGTACTGTAGGTTAAAGTAACACAAAAACACTGACTCCGTCTTCATATACCTGCTGTAGGAGCCAATTAACACTGTGGGTATAAAGGTAGGAACACATGTTTGTTGGTTAGAGGTTCCGCCGGAAGGCCATACAGTTTTTGACCACACACGGACCACACACACACGGACCACACACGGACCACACACGGACCACACACACACGGAGCACACACACAAACACGGGATTACAAACAAATGCAAAAGGTATTGTGTAAACCGTAATATCGTGTGGTGAATGATGGAAAGAAGCAAGTAAAATGGAAACCAGTAAAAAGGGAAATAAATGGACTGTTTCGAACTGGAAACTTTGTTTCTGACTTTTATTCAGCAGCAAACTTTGTGTGCGTCAATTACACCAACAAAGCGGATCCTCAGAGGCTTAAAGCGTTGGTTTAGCCTCTACACCTGCATTTGCACTTAAGCTAATGGAGATTAGCTGTGCTTTTGACAAATTAATAATTAACAGCAATAATATAAAATGAATTACTGAACAAGCATAACAGGCACAGGCACAGAAGCTTAAAGTGTCAAAGGCCCACCTGGCCTTTACCAAAAAATAAAACATAAATAAACAGATCATAAACAGACTGAAATGACCTGAAATACAGATATAGAGACACAAAACGACAAACCAAAATGACCAGAAGAAGACACCAAGTCTGCAGGAAGAAGAAAAACGCAAATGATCACAAAGACACAAAACCACTAAATAGAAACCTGAAATGCCTACAATGACACCCAAAAAACGAAAAGGGGCGAAACGTGCACATATCAATAATACAACAAACTATAAAGTCTGTGTCTTGCTCCTATGAAGGAGAGGTCGTGGGGCTTGTTGCACGTCTGCCAAGGGGATCATTTTCACAGTTATCTTTCAGCACCAACCACAACTACTGCTAATCCAATATGACAGGTTTTTGCTTTCTTTTCAAATCTAATCTAATCAGGATTCACGTTCACCCTTCTGTCTATCTTGCGCTGTGTCTCCAGGTAAAAAGAACAAGCTCCGTCTGTACTACCTGTCCTGGTTGAGGAATAAAATCCTGCACAACGACCCAGAGGTGGAGAAGAGACAGGGCTGGACCTCAGTAGGTGACCTGGAGGGTTGTGTTCACTATAAAGTGGGTAAGTACACACTGCGAAGGGCATATTGAATGGTACATTATATATCTTCCAAACTACAGTTAAAATATACAGCTCACATTTATTATTTAGCACACTCTTTGAGAGAGACGTACAGAGTCAAAGAAATGAGGTATCAACTTGTTGAGGTCTTTTTTCATCTTGTTTCTTCAGTGCGTTACGACAAGATTAAGTTCTTGGTGATTGCTTTGAAGAACGCAGTGGAGGTGTACGCCTGGGCCCCAAAACCCTACCACAAATTCATGGCCTTCAAGGTTTGTAACATTTAATTGAAATGCAAAATGTAACTTCTAAGTTGAGATTGTAAAAGAATAGAGTCAGGAACAACGATGTAAGCAACATATACCATGCCTACTACGGTGTAAGCCTAAGGTATACAATTGATCTCCTTGTATACTGGGGATACTGGATAGATGTAATGGCTTTAAATGCGGTACAGACTTCAGTGGTCAATAAATGGTAAACCCTCGGTGACCAGATGGAGTTACATGCAAACTTCAGCCTGCTCAGCCAGTATTCTAATTCCTTCAAATGTTACCCAAGTCGTATTAAAACCATCTCCAACAAGAGAACAATAGAGTGTTGCAGGAATGATTCATGAAGTCCGAAGATGTGTGGCACCTACTGGTTCTTTCATCTCAATGTCATTGCTTTTTAAACTGTTTTGTTATTTAAAAGCACGATCACAAAATTATGAGTTTCTACTTTTAGTTCTACGACATTAAATACGTCATCAAATACCCCACTTCTGAGTTTTGAAGCTTTTAAGTGTCATACCAAACTGCATTTGCTAACAAGTGTCTCAATGAGGCTACTAAACATAGTCCAGACAACCATTAGCAACCTTTAGCTTAGCACAATCCCATCTGCTTTTTGTTGAGGGAGCCCTTGTGATGCTAACATTCTGGTCTGCTTAGAAACATATGTCATCCCTGCACTCTATACAGTTGTCCTTTTATGTTTTCACTAGAGTTTTGCACAATCTAGGCCAAACTCATTGATAGACATGGAAGAAAAACACAATAGGGTCACTTCCACAATCAGCAACATGCACATACTGTATACGTAGACATGACACATCCAGGCTATCAGAGTCACAGATCTCAGCAGAGCTGTGTCCCATTTCTTGGTGTCCTTCGTGGCCTGAGCTACTTTTTTTTCAGAAAAGGCCAAAAATAAACCACCTTGTGGAAGCATGACTATCTTAAGATTGCTATTATATGCTCATCACATTGTCACAGTCACTCCTAACTTATTAATGCAGCAGTTCCAGTCAGATAACTGTTGTCACATTTCATTTTTAAATGTATCATTAAAGGTTATGGTTGTAATGGAATTTTAGATGTCTAGACTATCTCCACTGTGTTTTGCTGATGTTTTTGAGCTTTTTCTTTGTGTGAATGTCTATGCAGTCCTTCCGGTCGCTGCCTCAAAAGCCGATGTCTGTTGACCTGACAGTAGAGGAAGGCCAGAGGTTAAAGGTCATCTACGGCTCCCTCTCAGGTTTCCACGCCATTGACGTAGACTCTGGAACACCTTACGACCTCTACCTGCCTACACATGTAAGATAATATTGCTTATGATCAGTACATGTTCTTGTTTGTGCCATTATCAGTCTCAAAACGTTTCTAAAAAGTCAAAGCTTGTCGCCAACTCTCCAAATATTTTAGGCATAAAATGACCCATTTCTCACATACTTCACCAAAAGAACTAGTTTGAGAAATGTCGCTAATCTTAAAAAAGTCTATCTCCATAAACAGGGGATGGAGATTATTTTCATAACAACTGAAAATGTAAAGTACGGAGGCGTTTAAATATATCTAATCTCTGATGTAGTACATGATACAGATATCATTTTCACTGTAGCTTGAACTCTCTCTTATACCTGACTTGTTTTTTTATCATCCGCTTTTATACACCATTCTCTCTGGATTCACCTCTCTTCCTCCTCTTCCTCCCACTCACAAGTCTGCAGTTGTCAGTCATTGCTGTTCTTTATCTCTCCTGTTCTCCTCACTCCACCTCCCCCCCACTCTCCTCCCACTCAGTGTGAAGCTATCAAACACTGAACTCTTCCTCTTTCATTATTCTCTTGATTTCCTCCCACTCATCTAATGTGGCATCATTCATTGGCTCATTTGTATCTTCTCTTTTGTTTCATTAGCCAAACTTCCATTGCTCTCCCTGTCTATGTCTCTCTGTTCTGTCTGTGGGCAGGTAAAGCTCAGAATTGTGTGAGTCATGTGGACATTTCCGTTCAGATGTTGTTACTTTTCACCCCTCAAATGGCATTCTGACTTTCAGTTGAATTGCAGAGACTGATCAAGTGAATGCTATCCGACCGTCACTGGATTGTTGACGGTAGTAGACCAGCATCAGTTATTTTGGATTTTAGTTTAATGATTTTGGATTTGATGTTTTCCTTGTGCATCATTTTCTGTAAGTCAAAACACATTCTTACATCTTACTTACTGATTTTACATAGACAACCATATAGAGCTCAACAACATGACGAGGGGTGAGAACCAGAGGGGCGTAAGTGACATTTGACCAACTTTACAGGAGAGCCAAAACAAAAAACGACCATACTTTGTCCTGACTTTGTTTATTAAATAAAATCTTTAATATGAAAACTTCATAAACATGTGGATGATAATATACTTAATGAACAATATTTTGACTTTCATTGAAAAAAAAATTCTTCTATCTTTTTTTCCTTTTGGCCCCAGGTCTTTTGTTTTTTGATGAATAACTCTGGATTGGTTTAGAATTCACATGCACCCTTTTGGCAGTAGAAAGAGCTCATTGAGAGCTTTCATTTGATATATATAACTAATTTTTGACCAAAATGTCACTTACGCCCCTCTGGTTCTCACCCCTCGATGATGTAGTTTTTGTATATTCTTAGCCACTCTACCAGCGTGACTCTAGGGACGTTTAGGAAGCTTATTCTACAATTGTTAAACTTTAGTAAGGGCCTGCGTTCACATAGCACAATTTGACACAACAACGTTTGACAACGTATCACCACTGTTGTATGACAGACTAACTTCGCCCCCTTTGATTTTTGTATCTCCTTGTGTGACTGGTAACACTTTATATTAAGGTACACAAATGCACCATCAACTAGTCAAGGTCAAGGTTCTTTATTTGTCATACGAACATAGCTACAGAGTAGTTATGTCAATGAAAATCTTAGGTCACAGGCTTCTCCAACAGTGCAACACAATAATACAGATAAACAAAAACATATAGTGCAAGTAAATATTAAAAAGAAAATGCAAAAAGAAAATGTGTGTTGAGGATCAGGGAGGAGGATGTGATGTTTCCCACCCGCACTGCCTGGGGTCTGCCCCGTCAGGAAGTTCAGGATCCAGTCACAGAGGGCGCTGTTGAGCCCGAGGTCTCTGAGCTTGATGACCAGCTTGGAGTGTTGAAGGCTGAACTGTAGTCAATGAACAGCATTCTCAGATATGTGTTCCTCTGGTCCAGGTGTGAGAGGGCAGTGTGGATGGTGAGGGCTATGGTGTCGTCTGTGGACCTGTTTGCTCTGTAGGCAAACTGCAGGGGGTCCAGGGAGTCAGGGAGGGAGGAGGTGATGAAGATTTTGACTAACCGCTCAAAGCACTTCATTATGATGGAGGTGAGTACTACTGGGCGGTAGTCATTGAGGCTGGTGAGTTTTGTTTTTTTGGGGACAGGAACGATGGTGGAGCCTAAGTTGATTACAAATTATCAAATGGAATAATTCAATGTATACGACAGTGCCATAGCTAAATGTGTTAGGTCTAAAGGGGTGTTTTGCTCTGCTCACTGGTCCCTCACAGCGGGCAGAGCTGCAGGTGCTGATCTCTCTCTCTCGTGTCCAGTTATACTTCACTCGCGTTTATGTCCAAATCCATCAGATCTAGCTAGTTCTAGCTAATGCAACCCGGTATCACGGCAAGACGTGAACATGTGACAATTTACCATGCTGGGACACGTGAAGATGTCACGATTTCGTCCCTTCAAACGTGACAGTTACACAGTATTGTTAACCCATGTTAACCAGTGGAGAAATACCCGGAAATGCCAAGCAAATGCTACCCCGACGGTCGGTTGTTATTGTCAATATTAATATAATAATGATTTATTTTTAATAGTCACACTCGATTATGCCGATTTTCTTGTTGCCCCAGCTGGTCGGCACCTCTTTTAGGAGAAACAAAGGCTACATTAATGTATTAAATCGATGTTAATCCATGCGTGTGGATGTGGAATTAACGGACGTGGCGATTGCGTTGCCAGGCAACAGCTTCGGTTCATGTTAATTTACAAACTCTTCAACTACAACCGTAGTTATATTTAAAAACATGTTAGAAGGCCTCACGAAATACTAGTGATGGGATTTATGGCTCTTTGAAGGGAGCTGGATCTTATGGCTCCGTTCCTTTCAAAGAGCCGTTCAAAAGAGTCGTTCAAAAGAGCCGTTTTTTTAAAAGGGGGCGGGGTTACTAGGTTTATCTGCGAAATAATCACCAGGATAATGATTGACTGCCAGACCTTATGTCAATAATCTGCATTGTAAACATGACACAAGGTGGCACCATATCCATGTCATTCATGTCAGTGAATGTACTTTGAATTTACCCTCTGTATGTGTTAAGTAAATAAAGTTGCCTTGCCTTGAATGAAATTCATGCAACTCTTAATATTAGATAGGCCTACTGTGTTTTTAAGTGGCGATGGAGATTATTTGTTGACCCTGCTTTAAAGGATATTTTGCCTTTACAAATGGTGCTTTATCACTGCCTGGGTTTTGGTTGAAGTGCATTTAACTGTGTTTTCGCGTTTGGCTCATTTTCCATCCGAAAAACACGTTGTCTACCTGTCCTGTACCACTTGTTATGACTTCTCTCTCGCGCGTATTCCGTTAAGACCCCCCCCCCCTCCCTGTGAGCCCAGTGTGCTCTGATTGGTCAAGCAACGTGCAACTGCTCGTGAGGAGCTGCTGTGAGGAGCAGACAGGGCTTCCGTGTCGGAGATAGATACAGTCAGAGTAGGGGCAGGTCTTCACAGAATACGTTTTGGGGAACAAAATCAAGCTTTTTAAAAGGCGAGTGGATTTTGGCAGGCAGTGAGTGCGGACAAACGATTGAACGATAACAAGAACGGCTCTCACCAAGTACAACTCGGTTCCCCTCGTTCATACCAAAGAGCCGTTCAAAAGAATCGGCTCGTTCGCGACCGACACGTCTACGAAATACTTTAATGTAAATTTAAATGTAAATGTGAAGGAATGTTTGTATAACAAAATACATCCGTCATAAACGAAACCCGGAAACAGACGTAGGCAAGACCCTCAGCTCGATGATTGGATGGTTTAGCCGCAATGCACGCTGGGATTTGGTGTTTATGCGATGTGAAATCCGAAAACATTCAAAAAAATAATAATAATACTTTATTCCGAGTGTGCTTGCTTTGCTCTTTGAAAGTCATCACATAACGACATTGTAATACACGGTTCGGCTGCATTAAATATTACAGATCTGCCGTAGTTCTTTATTTATAGAGCCCTGCTGAGAAGACTTCTAGACAAACAGGAGAAAACGTGACGTGGATCATAAATATATAAGCAATTAAACAACATCTTACATTTCTTTTCACACAATACGTCTCCTTGCAGTATCAATAGTAATTCGGCTGACTTTTATATTTGATCCAATTGGAGATATATTTACACCATAACGGTGCACAGCTGATAGAAAAGGACTTGTAGTTTTTAAAGATATTACTGATTTTCTTTGAATATAAGAATGTAAATACTGAGTTGAGAGAATAGTCAGGGGATTTGGGTGATGGGAGACACATCTATGGAATCACAATTTCAATAGCTTACCATTAAATGACGGATATACCTTTCTGTCTGTGATGTTTTACAAATCAGATATTAATGTGTAGAAGTAAAACATGAGAAATAGTATAGCAATATCCTGTAAAATTATGTAAAAACATGAATAAAACTACACATCTTCAGATGTTTTACATACATAAGTGTCCCACACTAATAATACAAAGTTATTATTAGTATGCTGTGTTATTGAATTATTTTTGTTGAATAATGTTATTTGATGAAAAAAATATTAAGAGTAGCCTACATACTTTCATAGGGGGAAAGTAGAAGGTCAATGATAGAAATATATAGAATATAAAAAATCAAGAAGATACTGTAAGTGATCTCTACAATAAAAGTTTAGTGCCGGATGTACAAAGATATTAATAGGAGGATGTGCAAAACAGACAAACTAATTAACCTTTATTAACACATTAAAGAATACTTTAGGTTAAGGTCTTCTTTCAAATAAGAAAAAAGCTTTGGGGGTATCTATCTACAGATAAATATTAAGCCTGACAAAGTACTTAACGTCTAATATATTGCTTTCCTGCAATGTTAACTATGTTGAAGCACTTATTTTAACTGATATTATACACATTAATTATACTCTTATGTATGTAGATAGTATAAGAAATGTGCAGAATATGACAGTTTAATGGTGGAGGTATACACACATATTGATAGATGTCTTGTAATGCACTCTGTTGAGGAACCTGTGACCCAAGTTTTTCATTCATTGCATAATTACACCGTAATTGTGTATATGATATGTCAATAAACCTTAGAAAATCTTGAAAGGGATGTGCAAAATAGCAATTATATACAGTTTTTAACTATTAGTAGAGAATAATGAATACTTTATAGAGATCTGCAGATAAATGTTTAGTCTTCTCAAGCACCAACTATCAAATATCTCTCCTGATTGTTGGCACTTGACAATCACCTTTCCCTGAATTTTACTCAGGTGTAACTAAAGTCTGATTTAAGGGTTGTTTATATTTCACATCATTAATCAGAATCTGCAAAGTAACTAAAATAAATGTAGTGGAGTAAAAATACCAGGTTAACCTCTGAATTGTAGTGGAGTAGAATTACAAAGTAACAATGAGCTGTCATGTGGGTATATATTAATGCTGCCCATTATGGATACAAGCGATTTTAACCCATTTAGTACTTACATGTTTTACATTTGTACACGCCAATTTGTTTCCTATCGCCTAAACCTCCAGGGCTGTACACAGTTTAATACTGTCAACTTCAAACGTCTTTTAAAACTACAATTCCCAGTAGAGACGTTCCATTTCAAAGAGCTTGCCGCTCGGCGTAACCTTGGCGCAGTGCCACTCCAACATCCAATCCCAGAGCTTGAAGATGAATCATGGGGTTTGTCAACGGGACTGTAGTCCCAAACGTTAGCTGGGGATTATGGGTAGTGTAGTGTCTTCGGCCATCCTAAACTTTTTTCGGATATCATATTGCATTAACACCACATCTGGCGTCACAGAGCTCTTCTGTTACTGTCCTTTCTTCTTAGAGGAAGTACAGAAACAAGTAACTCTGGACTTGTTTTAATGTTTGAGGTGCAATAAACAACACAGCAGCTTTTTGGCATGTTAAAACTATTATTATGCAAAAAACGTTCCATCTGGAAATGTGTGCGGTGGGATGTGACACTGTGTCTTGTGGCTCACAGAAATTGCTTCAGCAAGTGGCATAGCAGCCGCACGTAAAACCTTAAGACTTTCGATTGACTGAATCAAGTCTGATTGTAATTGAATGTAAATAATTTTAAAAATGTTGATACATTTCCTTTGCTCTTTGTATATTTTTCTAATATTTTGTTTATAGTTTGAAGATAATTTGCTCTTTGTACATTTGCACTTATTATACATTTCTAGCTCTTTGTTTGTAGTTTGAAGATAATTTGCACTTTCTATATATAAAAACTCTCAACTAATGGCCTATTTCTTGTAGAATATGGTCATGTAGAATAAGGCATTAATACGTGTTTTATAATGACTAATAAAGAGCCAATATACTGCTAATATGCATGTTAATTAACAACTAGTTGATGGTGAATTTGTGTACCTTAATATAAAGTGTTACCGTGTGACTATATGTTTCTTAAACATTGTTATTACCATGAACACCAACCTGAAGGTGTTTTGCCCTAACACTTTTTATGAATGAGCTTTACCGCTCACAGCTGTCTGACAGCAATAAAATCTCCTAGCGGCCTCACAAAGAAAGGCACAGTGAAGCCTAAGTAGAGCAGATAATGTGGCTGTATTTTGTTGTCTTGTTTATTTTCAAGCTGTAGGGTGCCCACATTTTTTATTTATTTTTTATAAGCGGAAACTTGTTTTGCTGTGAATTTACAGACAATTAAAATGTTAAAATCAATGTAGTATATGTTTTCGTTTAGAGTTTTGTAGTAGAGCTTCCATGCTGACATCTAAAAAGGATATAAAGCCCAATTACCAATGGTGTACATACCCCAGCTGCCTACACCACCAGTCTATAAATACAATATGACGCACTGCAGAATATATTTTTCATTTCTTCTCTTCAGTTAGTCTCAGAAATAATAGGCAAATGCTTGAATAGGAGGCTTGGCTGCATCCACAGGCAAAACATGTCAAACAATCCAACAATATTATGATATGTGTTGGTAATATTTGTGAAATGCATTTATATAACTCAACCTTCATTGAGTTACAATGACTTATGGAAGTCTGTAAAGTGTTTTGCATCTCCAAGGTTAATTTGCCTCTCTAAATGTGAACAAATCGCTGGGACCATTAGACACAGAGAAGGGATTTATTCTCTCTGTATGTGGGCATGTACATCTCACTGTAGCCTCCGGTGAGTCATATTCTGACACATCTGGTTAAATATGTTCAGAAAGAACTAGAGAGGGTCAAGATGAAGAAAGTATAAAAACTTAAGAAATACAAATATTTTCTTTAGCCTGGTTTGAATACAGTAATAAATGAAAAGTGCATTTCTGAGGTTATTTATTTGTTTTGTTGGTTCATATACGGTCTGTGCATACATATGGTGTTGAGTGGGTGGCTGCAGCAGGCTTCTCCAGTTTCTATGGTTTAATTAATTATTCAAAGATTGTCCTCATCTTTTAATCACTTTGTGATAATGTATCCATGAAGCCAATACCCATTTTGAATATTTGGGGGTTGATCGCTCACCGTGGTAGGAGTTTTGGTCCAGCTGCTCTTTTTGGTTATGGTTTGTGCCAGAATTGCGTATTCTGTTGGAGAGTGAGTTTTAAGGATAGAGATTTGTGGTGTTTCCATCCTAAGACCTACTTGGTTATTGCATCTCTTACAAATCACTTTGTTAACATTCTTGTCAAATTGGCCCATTTGCATGAATTTGCTAATAAGAGTGGACTTCTTTTCTGCTGTAGTGAAGGCTACGTGGTTGATTGTGTTCAGCGTCACACATATGCTAGTTTCTTGCTTTTTGCTAGCATACGTTAACGTTTTGTTTGGCTACGCTACAACAATGCTGTATGGCATAGACAAAGCAAGGGAAAGAGAGAGATTGAATAAAGAGCTAAAGAGAAACAAATATTTGTCTGTAATCGTGGCCTCGTAAGGACCATATTTGCAGCAAACCTTTAATCACGTTGGACGATAATCTAGTAGGCTAGCTTCTTGCTAACTTGCTAGCATAGCTCTTACTTGTTTTGATAAGCTACAGTACAACATTGCAGTAGAACATAAACAAAGCAAGGGAAAGAAAGGGACGAAATATCCAATAATATTCATAAAAGATGTCCCATGATAAAATGTATTTCTGATATTGTTGAAACGTAAGCAACCAATATCGCTCTGAACGATAAACTCGTCATATCGCCCAAGTCTCATCTGCACCAAGGGCGCCGGAAGCGGGGGGGCCATTGGCCCCCCCACTTTACAGCCCTGCCCCACATTTTCGCAGCGGCGGTTGCCGCGGAACGCTGTATACATCCCGTTTCAATAATTCCCCTCTACTCTAAAGTCACATCTAAAACACTAAAAATCTGATCTAGCTGTGTATATTTTGTCATTTTTGATTGTTATATTCAATCTCATTAGCTACAGGCATTTTTGAAGCTTGTAAAGGGAACATGCAGCTCTCACTCGCCACTCTGCTCTTCCACAGCGCTGCTTCCCCTCCCTCCGCTGACATGATGAATGTCAGGTGTAGTAATCATAGATAACACGGCAGGGTCCGTTACAGTTTGTTTTCATCTGATTTCAAATAAACAAAGTCTTGGCTTTCAGAATATTAAACTTGTTTCGACAAATTCAGATGATAAATACAGCTTTGAAGCTTGTAACCATAATTCAGGGTTCGTACGGGTGCTTGAAATCCTTGAAAATGCTTGAAATTTGACGTGGTGTTTTCAAGGTTGGGAAAGTGCTTGGATTTTGGGAATGGTCCTTGAAATTGAGATAAAGTGCTTGAAAATGTAAATGCTTTACTTTTACAATAAATTGCTGTCTGACTGAATAGTTCGCTTTTTAGATTAAAAGAAAATAATTGCTTCGCTTCTACATAAAACAGCCCCGCTCCGGCCTTCCCGCGCTATGCGCGCGACCTGCAAGTGTTTTTTTGTGTGAACTGGGCATTCTAATGAGAGTGATATAGATGACAGTATGCCAGGAGGTTGCGGTTTTATCCGAAGAAAAATAGAAGCCATAGCTAAAACGAGGATCAACACAACGAATAGCCTCCTACAAAGGTTGCCAAAAAGAAATGCAGTTGTTCTCGATGAGAGTCTGCGCTGACGAGCCACATGAAAGGTAAGCCGTATTAGAGCATTTTGGCTTAGGCTAACGTTGCATGTTACGTTTGTTTAAGCTAGTAACGTTAGCGAACTCAATGTGGGATACTTGCTTATGCAGGTGACAATAATGTCAGTAGGCTTGTTTGAGACGCGTTGCGGCTCGCCTGGAAAGTAGACGAGAATAGCCGATCGCAGCCGTGGGAGGTCTCAAAAAGCTCGCCTGAAGTCGGACAGCTCGGAGTCGGCTTCGTCTTCTTTTTCTTCTTCTCTCGGTTTTTTGGCGGATTGCAAACAACTTTAAGGTGCATACCGCCACCTCCGGAGTCGGCTTGACTCGGTTTGCATTTATAAAGAATGCACAAATGTGTTTAATCGTTAATGTCAGTTATGTACTAAGTAAATACATTTGTTCCTGCTCAAGATTAGATTCAACTTGATTGTTATTGCATATATTACAGGTACTAAGACAACGAAATGCAGTTTAGCTTCTAACCAGGAGTGCAACAAGCAGTAAAGTGAAAAGTAATGTACACAATCTACAGAATAAAATATAGAATGAATTGAATGATGAATAAACAGTGAGGGGTATGAATAATAATAATAATAATAATAATAATAATAATAATGGGTTTCATTTATAAAGCACTTCATATTTGATTTCAAATCCCGAAGTGCTACAAGCAGTGGGCATGAATAGTATAAAAACAATACACAACACGGTAGAATAAAATAAAAAGCAATAAAAACAAACAAACAATAAAATAAAATAAAAAGGTGGTAATAAATAAAAGGTCTAGGGAAAGTCTCTAGAATACACTAGATATACACAGCAGCCTGTGAGCAGTATGAACAGTGTGTATGAATATGCTAAGATATATAAAGTATGAAAACGGTAAGCAGTGCAAGTATAGTATAAAATATATAGATATTAATTTCATGATGATAAACATTGTGGAACAATGATGAAAAATGTTAATGGAAGGGGCGACGTAAAACTGACACAAAACAACAACAAACTTTTGCCGAGCCAATTGGAGAGTTTCATCAGCAGCACGTGGTAAAAACCACCAATGAGCGCTCAGCTCGAGATACCAGCGAGATGTTTCCCATCAAGCATTTCGCTTCCGCAACCCGTGGAGAGAAACTGCGGCGCCTCGCCTCGCTCTCAAGGCTGCGGGCGTCTTTGTCCCGCGAGATTTCAACGTCTCATGTAGGCGAGCCTCCAGAGCAAGTCGGACAAAATGACTAACCATCATGCAACGCACTAGCAAGACGTTGATCGCAACTGCGCAGGTCTCGCTTGTCTCAAACAAGCCTACTATGTGCAACAGTCGCCATCCTGTGGTGTTTCATGTCACACAGAATGATTTTAAAAGCAATGTATTTCTACTGGTAGTATTTTTCGTGCATAAACTTGCTCTATCGAAATCAGTCGCATTGACCCGAAGACACATTTTGAGTTATATACACTGTTGGAAAGAGGATATTCCTAGCTTTCTAACGGAGGAAATATATTTTCGTTTGTACTGGTCTGGGGGAACCTCGCGAGTATGTGTGTGTGTTTGTGTATTTTTGCGTTTGTGTGTATTGTGTTTGTGTACCGGGGAAACACTCACAAGAAACACCGGCTGTTGTTATGCTTGCTGTGACGTTAAATTACTCCGTTCTCCGCTTGTAATTATGCCGTTACAAGCTTCAAAGTTGTATTTATCATCTGAATTTGCCCAAACAAGTTTAATATTCTTTTGATCGCACAGGGATGAAACGTATAACAACAGAATCTGTGGACTCTCAGCTTTTCATATGATAATGGCCCGCTGGCCCGGAAGCACTATTTAGACACCCCGGGCCAGCATAACGTACTTTCAACTTGCCCGCTCGGGCCACAAAAAATATTGCTTAAAAAAAAAAATTGTCCTTTGGGGTTGGTATTTTGACTAGCAATGTTGTTAAATTGTTTCATTTATTAACGATACAACATAGCGTTTCGTGAGGCCGTTGTCGGGTGAAAAGCAAACAGCTGTTTGCTGCGGAGCGCAGCGCGAGCAGTCTCCCGTGAGCGCGCTCCTTCACTACAGACTGTCGCTATCAATATCTATCAATCTATCTATCTCTCTCTCTATCTCAATCTATCTCTCAATCTATAAGGAACCGCAGTAGGCAAAAGGTGTTGCTATAGCAACACGTCATGTTTATGTTTGCGAAATCAATAGCGCGAAAAGGGGTGGGGTCAATATGACCCGCTGGCGGAAATAGGTATAAATGGCAATTTCTTTGTCAATTTCTTCAATCTGACTTCATGTTGACAATGTTTAACAACAGAGGGTGCTACATAACACACTTTCAGGAAAAGTCACGGATTGTATGTAGATGTATAAGTCAGCTGTCTTGAGTAGTCAAAATTACCTACAAATCATTGTACACATTTGTAAATATTATGTTCCACTTGTTACCATTGTGAGTCTATTTGTATGCTGCTCTGCGTGATTTTGTGGCTACAATTCAGGCTAATACGCTACCAGAGGTGGAATAAGTACTCAGATGTTGTACTTGAGTAAAAGTAGAAGTACTCAGATCTTGTACTTGAGTAAAAGTAGAAGTACCAGAGTGTAGGAATACTCTGTTTCAGTAAAAGTCCTGCATTCAAAATGTTCCTCAAGTGAAAGTAGAAAAGTATTCTCATCAAAATATAGTGAAAGTAGCGACAGTAAAAGTAGTGATTGTGCAGATTGGTCCATTTCAGAATAATATATATGATATGTTTTATAATGATTGATCATGAAAGTGTTCTCAAAGCTGGTAAAGGTGCAGCTAGTTTGAATGACTTTGTATACTGCAGGGTAGCTTGTGGATTTACTCCAGGTGGAACTAAAGTCTGATTCAACACTTGATTATATTTCACATCATTCATCCACATCTGTAAAGTAACTAAAGGTATTAAACACATGTAGTGGAGGAGAAGTACACCATGTACCTCTGACTTGTGTTTACTGCCAACCTAAAAGTACCTCAAAAATAGTAATCAATAATGTATTAAAGTTATTTGGCTGATTGTTTTATATTAGCTCAGCCAGGTTATATGGGATGCTCAGCCAGGTTATATCGGATGCCCAGTCTACGTACAGATGGGTCACTCATTTTGAAATATTAAACTTAGTTTTCTTTTCTTTAATTTTTCATCCTCATGTAGAATGCTATCACGAAACACATTTGGTTGTTTATACAGCATAAAGAACATCTGATTTAATGTGAGGTAGGGAAATAATCATTTGAGTATAAGTACGTGTATATAAATATATAATTTACAACAGCTGTAATATGCTTGAAAAGCTTGAAAATGCACCTTGAAAATGCTTTAAAAGTGCTTGAATTTGACTTTGGAAAAGGTGTAAGAACCCTGATAATTACAAGCGGAGAACGGAGTAATTTAACGTCACAGCAGCAGGCATAACAACAGCCGGTGTTTCTCGTGAGGGATTTCCCCGGGAAACAAACACAATACACACAAACGAAAACATACACATACACACATGTATACACACACACTCGAGCTTCCCCAAGACCAGTAATCCAAACGAAAATATCTTCCCTCCGTAGCCTACTTTGATCATTTGCTCCGCTAATAATCAATCAGATCGATCCAGAGAGGAGGAAACTTTAACTTAGGGCTTTTTCTCAAAATGATGACTCGGTGACAGTCGTTATATAATGTGACATATTTTGCTTAAAATTTGGAGTACAAAAACAATCCTGATACCATTAGAAAGCTCGGAATCTCCTCTTTCCAACAGTGTATACAACTCAAAATGTGTCTTCGGGTCAATGCGACTGATTTCGATAGAGCAGGTCACTTTGCATTAGGTAAAAATAAAGCAGGCAGACATAACAGGAAGAATATGTATATTGTAATCCAATCAAATAGGACATTGTCACACCATTCAAATGTATCCATGTAAATTACAACCAATAAAAAAGCTTAGATGTGTTTATTTATTACGTTGTTTACGTTATGACTCTGCGTTAATTGTTACGTTGGTGTGTGTCAGCCGTTAACCTAGATAGATAAACTTGCAAACATGTCAGAAGAACCGGCGCATAAGAAAACAAAATACTGTCAAACTAAACTGAAATTCAACAACTTGAATGTCACACCCCTGACATCCGCAACTCCGGAGCCTGGTCCTTCAAACATAGAACCAGCGCAGATGAACGCAAAAGCAGCTCTGCTCCCCAGAGACTGTCAAAACCGCCGCCGCCGGCACCGTTTAACCGAAACAGGCTGGTTCCGACTGCATGGAGGTTTGTTGTCGGGACATTGTGACGGGCAAATAAAATCGTATTTGGGCAAAGAGAAAGGTAGGCCTACTTCAATGCAGAATGGTACAAAAACAGAGAGTGGTTCATTCTTTGCAAAACCACTAAACGAGCCTTCTGTGAAATATGCAGATTTAATATGTCAAACGGCTTGTAACTTTCTCCAAATGTGGAGATGACTCTTTGTAAATACCGAGTAACGAGTTAATAACTGGAACTTTTCACAGAGCTTACTTCAGTCAAACACCAGTCAACATTCAGCTTGTCAAACAAGAGCGTATTGAGCAGGAACAAAGGAGAGATAGAATGATGGAGCAACTGCGCTGTATGTGTGTGCTGGAGCTGTATAGTTTAATTTACAGGAAAGGAGTGAGCAGAGGGTCCAGTTGTCCATTCTTGTTCTATCTTCCTCCTGAACACCCTCTCACAGACTTTCATTTGCTCGCGCTACTAAAGAGACACGTTACCATGGAAACCAAACAATGGTGCAGCTGTATTGAAGTCCGAGTGGAAACAGTAACATTTGGTGTGTTATGTTAGAATGAAACAAATCAGATTTAGTCAGAAATCGGGAGAAATGCGGGATAAATATGACCCCGGGAGGAAAACGGGAGTCTCCCGCGAAAATCGGGAGGGTTGGCAAGTATGTCACATACACACGCACTTTTTAGCCCCCCCGCTTCTGAAATGAATCCGGCGCCGCTGATCTGCACCATTAGCTTGGTGAGGAAGTTTCTACTTTTTCTATTGTGAATTGTATCGCCCTCTCAGTCTCTCATTCATGTTCTCAACACTTTTCTCACAAACCCACGCACACACACACTTCCCCAGCGAACATGGATTTGTGCCACTTTCTATAAGCATGGGGAGTTGGAGCTGGAAGAGGGAAGAGAGACAGACTTACTAAAAGAGAAATAAGCTCTAAAAAATACTCCACCCCTGTCCTCCTTCTCTTGCCATCATTAACTGTGTGTCCTGTTGAGTTTCTTCCTCAGTGTGCACACAGCTCCCTACCACACCGGTGCCTTATACTGCTGTGATTTAACCTCAGCTCTACAGCCTGGCTTCTTCTTCTCTCTTACACACACAGTCAAGCTTACAGCACACACACAAACACACACACACTCTCCATCATCCTCAATTCACTTTCTCTGAGTATTATTGAGGACACGTCACACTCCCGGGCTTTCTTCACAGCTGTGTATCCTTATTTGTATTGCCTAATTACTGCTAAAAGCATTTCTCTTTTGCAAACAAGGCAACACTCGCCCACTTAAATAATCCCACACACACACACACCAGCATCTTCCACTGCTGCTTGCAAACTATGTAACAATGCTGATTCCGAGGCAGAGGATTAAGATAGCGCTGCGTCTCTGGATGCCTGTTCTGATGCTCAGGATCGTAGTGGCTCACACTCTGGTAACGTATGAGGCGCGGTCTCGTGAACTATGTTTACCTGCTTTTTGTAACATAACAAAACCGTGCTTAACTATTTCTGTGCTGTGTTTGCTGCAGGGATCCCCTCTCTCTTCAGATGTGCGCTTTTGTGAGATGCAGGTTTCTGGTGGTTACAGATCTTGTTTCTGAACTACCTGAATAAATGATACTGAACTGGTTAAAACGAAAATAAACGTATAGGGGGTTGTTTCAAAACATTTATTTTAGATGAGTGCAGCAGTTGTGCTTTCATGCAAAAAACTAGTTAAATTATACTGTCAATGCATTTTTCCTATTAATACACTCTTGTGATTTTTTTACTTTATTTGTATTCTGCTAGTTTTGGCTTGAAATAGCCTGAACATGTCCGATTTGTTGTGTCCTTAACACTCAGTCGTTCATTAACATCTCTCAAATATTTAAAGTTTGATTTTAAAGTGTCCTTTCATTTAAAGAAACATCTGTCCTGCTCAATATCATTGACATTTATTTTCAATGTACCTTTGTGCTTCAGTTAGGGTCTTAAAATGTTTTTTAATTGATCTAATATTATATTATGATGAACCACATATCACTCTTTTTCATCTGTTTATCAACTGTATCTCGTTGAATTTCAGGAAAATCCAATCGGTCTGTTTCTTTTTTTAAAGACATTTTTGAATAATTTTCATTCATCTCTAACTTAAGTGGGTTTTATTGGTTTATGAATTTAACCTTATTTTTTCCCTTCGCTATTGAAAGATATAGTCAGATAACATCTGAATAACGTAAATATGACTTTAATGTCAACAGTTTGAACATAATGTTCAGTTCAGAGAGATGTTTATTGTATGAAGAAGTGTCCAATCAATGAGATCAACTGTTTTGGTTTATATAACGTTAAGTGATTTAATCACAAAAAAGTCTTCTTTAAACAATTTTGGTCTAAATAGTATCTAATGTGTGTGTCATAGATCCAGGGCTCCATCCGTCCCCATGCCATCATCATCCTGCCGAACAGCGCCGGGACGGAGGTTCTGGTTTGTTATGAAGACGAGGGCGTCTACATCGACACCTACGGACGCATCACCAAGGATACGGTGCTGCAGTGGGGGGAGATGCCTGCGTCTGTCGGTGAGTTTCACTCACACACACACATCATTACAAGGATTGAAACATGCTCTTCAGTTACGGCTGGATGTGTTTTCAGTGGTTTGCTTTCTGAATAACGGACTCCAGGTCAGCAGCTTCCCTGAGCGCTGAGAGCCGGCCCTGAACCAGTTTCTGTGAGGACAGATTTGGGACACATGGGCTAAAAATAAGATGCTAGTGATTCTGTGTGTGTCTGTGTGTGTCTGTGCTAGTGTAGGGAATGACTTTACTCACATACACACTAGGTTCAGGCGATATGGTAATACTTTTCAACTGGCCAACAATCGGCAAATGCTGATTGATGCATGCAGGTTTGAATTAAGTTAGATGAATGAAAAACAACCGTTGATTTGTTTGTGTCATTGATGGTCCGCTACAAATTATGTTATTCACCATGTCCGTTCTTTTCGACCTTCGCTGTGCAGCCCAAAATGTGTCACCATACTGATCTTAAGTTACGTTACCATACATGTCATTTTATTCCACGTGACTCACATCCACTTCAACACCATAGACATGCCTACAGGAGCAATTAATGCTCCAGTGTCTTGCTATAATTCCTGTTTTGTTACCAACTATAGTCCCGTTGGTGGCGTATGCACCTCTCACTTGTTTTCCATGAATAAGACGAAAAAGATAAGTAAATGTTTTGTGTGGGGTAATTTGCTTCTACCAACATGAATACCACTGTCTTTAAAATGAATACCAAGACAGCCAAATTGCTCATGGAGAGCAATGTAACGGGAAATGTGGAACGGTAACTGTTTTTGTGTTAGACGTATGTTGACCCTCAGTTGATAACCATGCTTCCTGTGTTTCTCTCTCCCTCTCTCTTTGTCTCCAGCCTACCTCCAGTCCAACCAGGTGATGGGCTGGGGAGAAAAGGCCATAGAGCTGAGGTCAGCGAACACTGGGAACCTGGAGGGAGTCTTCATGCACAAAAAGGCTCAAAAACTCAAGTTCCTGTGTGAGAGGAACGACAAGGTACAAATTAAACTCTATCTAGATATTTACCTCTCAAGTATCTGCTTGAATCTACAACACAGTAAGACATGTATTTTTCAAAATATATTTTTTACATAATTCCTCTCTCTTGTTCCAGGTGTTCTTTGCCTCTGTGCAGTCAGGAGGCAGCAGTCAGATTTACTTCATGACTCTGGGACAGAACTCGCTGTTCAACTGGTAACGACTGTCTTCATTGTTCTGGCGATGCCTTCTTATTTTCGTGGCGACTCATCTCTATGGACAGTTACACCATACAAAGATCAACAAACAGTCTTGGATCCATCTTTCTATTTTGTCTTGTGAATGGTGAGTTGATCCTATCTCTGGCGGTTCAAACACCGAAGGAATCCATCGCTCCATCTTGAATCAGCTGCAGCCTCACAAATATCTGGATGTGAAATGTAACGAAAAACGCGCTTTAGTTCACTACCACCCCCCCATTTACGGAAGCATTACAAGGTACAACTAGCAACGTTAGCATCTGTGAAGTGAAGAGCAAACAAAACATTGTTCCCTGGAGTTTTTCCTTGAAGGATCTCTTAAATCAAGACCGTTTGATCCAAACCTACCTGGAAGCAAAACTGGCTGCTTGATTCTGTGGAGACGTCTCATGAACACCAGACCATCATTTTTTTCTCCTGGATCATTTAGCCATTTTCCCATTTCTCTAAAGGCCTTCTTCATATCAGTTACTCTGCTTACTGTGTACATCAGCTATTTGCTCTTATCTACTTTAACAACATCTCGCTGTGTAAATGGATCCAAACTGTGTTTTTGTTCAATTCAAGTCATGGATTCTTATCTCGTACTTCTACTTCTGTTCAGCTGTCAACATGTGTTAAAAGATGGAGTAAACTACAAGAACAAGTCATTCATCACTCCACGGATATCATCATTCAAAGACTAAATTCATTCCAGTTTTGTTGACACTGCTTGCTGTTTTTTTACAGTTTTTCACCAGGATTACAGAAAAACTATTGGCCCAATTTTCATGAAACTTGGGTGAAGCATGTGACAAGGTAGAACATATTTAAATATGTAGTGGATTAAATATGAAAGGGCGGATACACACATTATTGTTAACTGTTTGATCAACCAATGTGGTTCTGATACCTCAGCAGTATTATTTATGAAGGCCTTCAGTCATGTTTTCTTTTTTCCTGGCTAGAAGCGGATATCAAGGACCCAAACGAATTAGTCCTGAATCTGTGATTTCCATATCCTTTTATTAGACGGTATTATATTATGCACTACCAACTACCGATATATTATTCAAGGCAGTTTCCTTTTCTCTTGTCTGAGGTGACAGTAAGTCAGTAGAGCACCCCACACAGCATAGATACAATCCTTTCATTTGAACTGAATCCATCGTTTTTAATATTCAGGATTAAATTACTGTTTTGATTATGTTCTATTGCCAAAAAGACAAGATTTATTTAAAAAAGTTAAGATTTCCAAAATCTCCCCAAAAGATTATCTAACGAATTATTCTGCTTCCTTTTTTCTGCAATCATTATGTGTTTGCGTGTAGCTTTTTAAATACAAAATGTTTAACCGTGCTCAAATTAAGTCACATGCAATTGAATTAGAAGGGTGAATTGGCAGCAATCTAACAACACAATGAAGTCATAAAATGTAACGGCAGACATTGAAGTATTCTTTAAAACCACAGGAGAAGCTTCAAATGTATTAGGAAAGACATCTGGTGATGATGCAGGTATGTTTTTTGTAACATAAACCCAATACAGTGTCTCACCAGTTTAAGCATTCCCTCCACCTCAGTCATGGACCATATCATTTTAGTTTCATTATTCCATAATAAGGACCTAAATAGCCTTGTACTCAACACAAGTATAATTACAAATATATTCCGCAGTAACAGGCTATTATCTTTTTTTCTGCATCTCTTTTTGTACAGCGTCGGATGTATATATTCTTGTAAGATACACCTTTTTCTAAATATTTTATAATTGACAAGCCATCTTTATGTATGTGTACAGAATTATGATCAGGCTTATGAATGTTATTTCCACACCCTTTTGAAAGTTCAGGAGCCACTGACAGTGAACTTGAAGGCTCTTGGTCGAAGATCAAATATTGTGTGTTGTGAATTTTGTTTTGTGGTCGATTTTCTACTCAGTGGTGAAATTGAAAGCCATTATGTAGTCTGTATTGAAGAAATAACTGAGGCTTTGGATCAGTTTTTCTTACACTATCCAACATGGGACGCACACCTGTTTTTGATGGGTTATTTTGAGGTGTTTTTGTTGAGCCTGGATCCAATGAGCTGGGCCTGGAGAGTATCTGTTCTTTATTTTTACTGTCATTTACACAGTGAAACACCAAAGACGAAATATTGACTTCTGACTATTTGGTATTAAGAGATTATCTATGATTTAAAAGTTAGAGATAGGCCAATATTATTATACTGTAAAAAAAAGATATGAACTAGACCAATCAGACGTGTGGAGGCCTGAAGAATCTCCCAGACATGATGTGTCTCTCGCAAATTGAAGCAGAAATAAATGCAATTGAAATGTTCAACTTTTCATTTAAAAGAAACCTTGTATGTTTGCTTTGGACAGAAGAAATAATTGGTGTTACCTTCAAATGTGAATTTGTAATTTGTCCATGTTCCATATAGCCTACCCTCCTTCGTCCGATTTTGCCCAAATGGCTAACTTTGTTATTCTTATCCTCTATATTATATTTACTCTTGAAAGTTGAGGCTATTATATTCGTTGAGTTTTCATTATTGACTTGATATTGCAGCTGGTTCTGTGAGAATATTTTAAACTGGAAAATGAACTTTCTGATAATGACTGTCGCACTGCTAAGTTGTTCATACAGGAAACTACCGCCGCCGGACCAGATAGCTAGCTAACATGGCTACAGTTCATGGAAATACAGGACTATGAACCAATCTAAACACAATTGCTAGCTAACAGCTGTTTAACATTTCAGGACCAAGCTAGCTATAGCTGCAGTAGATGTTCTAGCTAACATTGTTAGCTAACAGCTAACTAGCGTATTTAGTAGAGGGTTGGCTAGCAGCAGCACTTTTTCGCTTCATACACAGTTACTTAGCTGTGCAGTTTCCACTTTAGATTTAAAAAAATGCACAAACTGTATTTCACACACTATAATTAAAATGATATGAAGTAAGAAGAATTTGTGTGGACATTAGTTCACGAACACTGGTGACCGTGTGGTGCTGGTGTCCAAATGACTCCTTACATTTATCAGCCTTTTGTTTAAACTCTCTTCTTTC
Organism: Gobionotothen gibberifrons; assembly: GCA_943591055.1. Classification (NCBI taxonomy): domain Eukaryota; kingdom Metazoa; phylum Chordata; class Actinopteri; order Perciformes; family Nototheniidae; genus Gobionotothen; species Gobionotothen gibberifrons. Next base: position 515,844 of record CALSBZ010044507.1, on the reverse strand, counting down.
TCAGCAAGTTTGTGTGAATTCAATCACAGATCCTTTGCTTTTTTAGGCAATAATGTAAATGTTTGAGTACCATTGGTTGACCATTGTTATGCAATCATATAACCATGAGAGATTCGATCAGATGGGTTTTAATTTGGCTAATGTATGAATTCAGTCGTGTAGAAAGTGATACTTGGAAGTTCAAAGATAGGTTACAATCCTTATACGGTTACGTTTTAGCTCAGTACAAACGTTGTATTTTTTTATTTTGAAGGCATTTTTTTGGTATAATCTTTTTATGGTTTTACCAAAAAATATTACTTTCATGTTCCATTCAACATCATGCATTATCTGCATCGTTCTTCATCCTTCTTTAAAAAACAACTTTTCCGCTACAAGCTATCCAGAGTCAGTGTCACACCTAATCTATTTGTCACCTAAAGTTACCGTTTGGAGACACAATGAGAACATTTGAGTGGGTTATTGGAAAACCAACTTCTCTGTCTTCTCCTGTGCTGAACATTTGAGCCAAGCTGCACTAATGATCTAGCTCGGTGACTCCCGCCTACACCTTCCACTGGTTGATGGTGTTTCAGGTCCGCTGTGACTCACATCTCCAACTCTCCCACTGACTCTCTTTCTCTCATTTTGGCAACATTTCTGCTCTTTGCGCTTGCATTCCCTCTGTTTCTCACACTAACATCTCTCATCATTCTTTAACTTTTCCTTTTCTTCTTCTCACATGTCAGATCTAAATCCACACCAAACATTAGTCACACCAGATTAAGAAAAGATGTAGAGACATTTAAGTATTGGGGGGATAAAGGATGTGTTTTACTTCTAATTAATTAGAGGAAGAATGGGTTATTTTTGCTATCAACAAATAACAATATGTTGCGCTGCACTGACTGTGTACAAGCTGAGCAGTTTAGAGAAAGTGTGTGTTTGTGTGGGAGGGTGTGATGTAGATGGCAACAGGTGTTCAGTTTGCAGGAATTCCTTTCCCAGGGGAGGAAAGACAGAGTTAGAGGAAGTAGATGGTGGTTTGAGTCAGGTGTCAGCTAACCGAAAGATATGGATGTTGCTTTTTGGATACATGTTTTGCTGTTACTTGAAAAAACGTGTTCAAAGCAATTTATCACCTCTGCTGAACCATTTGTGTTTTAGGGTTGGTTGTTTGCTTGTCTGCAGGATTATGGCAAAAGTACTTACCATATTTTCATGAAACTTGGTGGAAGACAGTAGCATGGGGCGAAGAAGAACCCATTAAAGGTTGGAGCAGATCCAAATCCCGTGGAGGATAAACACATTTCTTCTTTTGTTTTCCTTACTACTCGTGAATTGACAATGGCCAAGGCCAAGGCCAACCTGCTTAGGCCAATGTACTCTAAAATATAATACTTCCTTTTCCAGTGCTACACATTTCCACTAAATATCAGGAAGATTGGGCCAGCAATTACAGCTTACAAAAAAAACATTCCTACCTGAAAACATGAGCTGTTTTGCGGAGGTATAACGGTGCCACTGTTTCGAGGTGCCAAAATGTGGATTTAGAATCATGTGTGATCGAAGTGATCGTTGGATTTCTGCCTTCTTTGTTTCATCCATTGGCCAAATTGCTCTTTCTGATAGAACCAGTAGGTCCATGGTTATATATGGTAATATATTATAGGAATGGCGGACAAACTCAGTAACGATTTAAAATAGATACAGCTTGCAATGTGTCGTTTTATATGTCAATTGACACACAGGACAGCTGTGTTTCTTATACGTTGTAAAGAAATCAAATATATTAAATACATATATATTTAAGAATATACATTCCCCTTAACTATTTCATTTACTTTCCGTTCAAAACGTTTTTGTTTTCTTTGCACTGGACCCATGTCTGATGCATTATACACTGTAACTCCTGCTTTGAAATCAATCTTGTGTTTCCATGTAAAGAGGCAAAAGACAGACAACAATAAATATATTAAATGGTGTGTCGTCGTCAATTATTTTTCTGTATATCTACAACTTACTTAGGAACCTTTATTTCACTTGACAAGTTTGTTAAACATGAAAGATATTACATTCTATTAAGAAAACAAATAAAAGAACTCTTGGTTTTTATAATTATACTTTGGGACTTTTATTTAGGGAATTCGGAGGAGGATACTCGAGGATTATGTATTGTCTTGCCACACAGGGTTTCACAGCGAAATGCAGTTGTTCCTACACTTGCGAAACATGACACAACTGAACAGAAGAGAAAGTACCTGCAGTGCATTTCATTTTTTGAACAATGTTCACCTCAACACAGGACCAATTGGCCGTCGCCCTGTACACAGCACAGACATTTCAGAATAAGAGTCTTAACCATGTCAAAAAAAAATCCCAGGTCCCCGGAAATGTTTCGATTATCAAAATAAAAGCTGTAAAATAGTAACAGGTGGCAGGATTGTGGTGTACATTCAAAATAAAATGGAGTTGAGTTTATTTCTGCTTTGTTAACCTTGTGTCTTCCCTTTTTAATTATGTTTACTTTACTTTTCAATCATTTACATATTTCCAGGGTTGAGCAACTTCTTTTCAGGAAAAGCATTCTCTAGTTGTGTCTGCTATTTTGTCATGTGTTCTGGAGGCATGCTTGAGTGTGTAAATGGATGCAACTTAGCAACTAAATTGGTCTCTGCCTTACTTGGGGTTAGGTCAAGCTCCAGTTCAGGCTTGGGTTAAGGTCAGGGTTAGGCATGCATCAGTTAAGAGAAGGTCGACGCACTGAAGGAAACGGTTGCCAAACCCTAGAGAATACTGAATTTGCTATGGACATTGTTACCTTTCACCACTACCTCATGGTTCTGCCTGTGTGCTCCTCTCTGTTTAAGATTCACTCTCTTTCAGGCTCTGTGTCTCTCTTCCTCTCTCATTCAGAGGTCTCATCTCGTGTGTCTACTGAAGACTCACTGGCACCAGGCGCAGGTTTCCTGGCTCCTGGCTCACACTCTTGGATGAAGTATGTTCCACGAGCCTCTGGGTGCCACACATCAGCCATACTTTTATGTTTATGAAATGGTCTAACGTTTTTTTTGTAATCCGTTTAAGAATGAAAAGTCTAACAGATGATCTCTTTGTCTTTTACACTTCCCCCTGGTTGATTAAGATTGATATTAGCTAACATGTGAACAAACATGCGCTTCAACTGAAGAAAGGGCACTATAATTGGTGCCAATGGTATGAAATCTAAACTTCCTGTCTTCTAAATGGGCACAGTGTAATGTATTTACATTTTATTTAGCATGACTTGGTACCTAGATATGCTTTATACACAACTAAAGTGTATACCTGTATAGGATTACCAATGTAAGTAAACTAGGGCTCTTGCTAATGTAAATTGGTATTAGCTTAACATTTTGATACTGTTTGACTATCCTTAACACTCTCTTGCTAGGGCTCCCAAGAGTGTGTTGCTAAAAAGTCAAAACAGACCAAGTGGTCTTGGAAAAAGTGAATTTTCTCCTGATTTATCCAAAAGCATGAATCTTAATCTGTTTACTTTCACTTCTCTAATCAGAGTTAATAGTCTCAGACCTTCTGTAGTCTCCTAAAGAGGTTTATACAGAAACCCATACAGAAACTGAAAATTGAGTTTCGTTGCTGAATCTCTTTTGTAAAACGCCAAGAGGTAAACCTTTTAGATTTCAACCTGTTGCCTTTGGTTTGGAGTTCTGCCCTGTGATGTGTTTGTCAGTGTTGACGAACACTATACTCCGCTCTAAATTTGCCCCTTTAGTACTTCTCCGACTGAACTCACCCACCAACCCCCCAGCCTCAGATATCCCCCCTAACCCCATTCCACCACCACAACCCCCCTCAACACACACACATGTCCCCGTCTGTGTGTAAATGTGTGTGTCAGCTCGCCCAGAGTCAGGAGCGACAGGCCATGACTGGCAGCACCACAGTCACACAGCAAGTTAGCATTGGGATCATTAACACTTCTGCTGGATCAATACATTTGTTGTTGTTTTCTAGTTGCTGGGAAAAGACCAAGCAGGTAAGGAGAATCATATTTTGGTTGACCTTTTCTACAGGTGGCAAATGCAGTGAGTTAAAGAGGCATTTGGGCCTTTTTTGCTTCGTATCAACACTAGAATTGCAATATTTGATACAATCACACTGAGATCTATTCACTCTAGGCTGAAGACACCTGTCTAAATCAGCTTGCAAGCCAAATATTTCGTATTTCTTACATAAATCTTCAAAGAAACTACACATTTGAGCAAGCACGAAAATGCACCAATGGCATGTCCTGTGTCATGATTCAGACATAGCTTGTGATAGAAACTGCTCTGGTAAACAAATAATCTAATGTTGTAATTCACTTGGTCGAGGGCCACAAGGTCCCTCATACTGCATGTTATTGATACTGGTGAATGAGTCTGCAGTCAGAAAGAAGAGGACAGCTGGGATGATCAGTCTGGAGCTATTTTTATATGCTGTGTCATGTGTCCTTTTACCGGAAAAAAATTGGAGTGGAAGACATTTTCAGAAATTCGATATGTAAAGAAGGAAATGTGCAAATACGAAAATAAAACTTTAACAGATTTTCTGTCCACCAGATGGTGAGGTAGAGTTTTTCTAATGAGGTCAGCAGTATTTGGTCGAAGGCGCACTAAACAAAGATTGGGACACTGGAAAAGAAAATCACAAATGCACTCAAAATCCTGATGACTGATTCAGCAGGTAAAAAAAAGTTTCTCAATATGCAGGGGGAAAATATTCAAATTGTAAATGTCAAAAATCGGAATATTATTTGATTGTTTTTGACTTAAATATCGTGATCATTTGATAATCTGGCTATTGACACCGTTAGTAAATATGGAGCTGATTAGTATTTGTGTTGGAAAGATGTCATCCATCTTATTTCTATGTCTATCCATCTAGCCATTTAGCTTTTCTTTCAGTCATTGTGCTATGTCAATCTGTTACATCCTCTTTGGAGTTATTAAAGGGTAGAAGTGCCCCTTAGTATGTCATCTAAGTTATAGCCAGCAGGGTGAGGCAACACAAGACATACTGAGTGAGTGGTGGTGGTGGTTGGGGGGGGCTCACCGTGCAAGCCTGGCATGCCTGTATGACGCAGAGTTCAGTCGCTGACCCGTGATTGGCTGACAGAGAGATCAGGTGATCAGGTCTAGGCTAAATCGGTCCAAGCAGACAAGTTGAGGAGTTAGGAGAATTGGAGAGATGGAGGTGGAGGGGGAAGAGCGTTTCAGAATGATTCAACTGAGGAAATGTAAAAATACGCTTACATCAAGTACGAGGGATTCCTCTCCTCTGCATAAAAGTCTCTTTATTTACCTTAGAAATACAATTTAGAACCAAAATGTAAACTGCAGCAATATGTGAATCTGAAATCAAAAGTGGGGCCTGTAAAGAAAGGCTGTCGCCATCTTGGGTTTTGGAAACAGAAGTGACACAAGAGGGTGAAGTTTAATACACCCAAACACTGACTGAAACGGTCATTTATTGTATATTTTACTCTAAGTGAGACCATAGTTCACATTATGAATACACCAACACATACATTCATATCATGCTGTGTTGTAGAAGCCTTTAACTAGTGATTGAGTCCATAAACTCATAACATTTTATAATAAATCAATCATTCAAGTGAGAAGTATGGTATGGTTTTCTCATAGACTTCTATACAATCGGCCATCTGGTTGCTACCAGTAGAGTAGCCCCCTGTGGGATATTAGCCTACAGACAATGCAGGTTTGAAGCTGTTCTGCATGGGCTTCGACCTGGAGGTTTCCGGTTGGTATGGAAAGAACATCTATCTAAAGACCAGATTAAAGTTACCAAGGTATCGCTGAAGGGATAGAAATGTTAGTCTGTGCGTCAACTTTGGTCCAGACTCCAGATGGAACAAATAATTGCCCGCCTTAAAACATTTCTGAAGACATTTATGCTACCCGTGTTAGCATGCTGACATTAGCATTTAGCTCATAGCACCACTGTGTCTCAGTGCAGCCTCACAGAGCAGCTAGCATGGCTGCAGATGTTTAGTGTTGTTGTAAAAGGTCACCTATTATGCAAACTCTACTTGTCCCCTCTGTGTAAAGAGATTCTGAAAGTTTCAGGAACAAAGACCCCCTCTCTTTTTGTCCTAATCCATTTATATAAAAACCTGTCTGAAAATGAGCTGATCTGATGTTGTCCACTTTATGATGTCATATCGTTTTTTTGGCTTGTGTAACCATTAGCCAATCACCAACTAAGGTAACCCCCCCCCCCCCCCCCCCCCCCCCCCCCCCCCCCCCCCCCCCCCC
>CALSBZ010044507.1:484549-501574 GCA_943591055.1 Gobionotothen gibberifrons | reverse complement strand
ATGGCTGAAGGTCTGGGCCGGCTGTGCCTGAGCGGCTGCTGCCGGAACCGGAGACTTTCTTGGCCAGCTCGTCCTCGCCTCGTGTCTGGGCTGGAGACCTGGGGCGGGATGTGGCCTTTGCTGTTTCGGGATTTTGAAACGGGCAGGACGTGAGGCAGCCTGAGCGAAGGACTGCCACGGGGCCGTTGAAGGCAGCGGCTGGACCCTTCGGGGAAGACAAAGCCGGAGAGCCTCATCCTCCTTCTTTTTGGCCTCACACCGCTGTTGCATCGAAGCCAGAGCGGTGCCAAATATGCCCTCGGGAACATTAGGCATGTCCAAGACGTCCTCTTGTTCCCGGTCTGGAAGGTTCGTCAGGTTAAGCCACCTGGCTCTCTCCTGTACCACCATCATCCCCAGCGATTTGCCCGTGGCTTGGACTGCACAGCGCTGCACAGCGCTGCACACGGAGGCAAATGTCCGTGATCGCTGTGATTTCGTCCCACACGGCAGGCTCAGGTTTGTTCGTCATGTCCTCGCAGAGCTCCGCCTGGTAAGCGGTCAGCAGCGAAGAGACATTGAGCGCCCTGGCGGACAAAGCTATGGCTTTATCGGCTCGTTCGGTCATTGCTGACTGGAAACGGTCTGCCTTTGTCGGCAGCGTGGGGTTCCTGCTAGGTGCCGAAGACAGCCGCGGTTGGAGGTGGGCTGCCACCAGCGGCTCCATAGGCGGCATGCGGAGCAAGCAGAGTTTCTCCATGCCCTCAAAGTCCAAAGAGGAGGCACCCTGGATTGAGGCCATGTTGCTGAAAGGGCGGTCTCTCCACGAGACCGACACCTCGTCCAGCAGCTCTGGAAAGACTGGGAGAAGCTGCCTCTTCATCCTCGTGGCTTGGGGCAAGTTCTTCCCCTCATAGCGAGATCTGGAGGTCTCCTTGGCCACTTCAGGCCAGGGGATTTCCAGCCTGGACGCAGCGCGTTGGCACACATTACATTACATTACATTGCATTTAGCTGACGCTTTTATCCAAAGCGACTTACAGTAAGTACATTCGACCAGGAAGATACAACCTTGAAGAAAACAGAATTATATAAGTACATCAGGTTTCATAGATACAACCATTTAAAGTGCTACTCAACTGGCTTATAGATAAGCCAGTCCTTTATTAGTATATAAGTGCTCTGTTAGTAATTATTTGTTAGTAATTCTATCGCACGAAGTGGAGTCGAAAGAGATGAGTTTTAAGCCTGCGCCGGAAGATGTGCAAGCTATCTGCTGTCCTGATTTCAAAGGGGAGCTCATTCCACCATTTAGGGGCCAGGATAGCAAACCCACGTGTTTTTGCTGATGGGAACTTTGGTCCCCCTCGCAGCGCGGGTGCAGCGAGCCGTTTGGCCCGGGGTTTTGCAGAGCGAAGTGCACGTACTGGAGTGTACGGTTTAACCATGTCCTGGATGTAGGAAGGGCCAGATCCATTCGCAGCATGGTACGCAAGTACCAGTGTCTTGAAGTGGATTCTAGCAGTTACTGGAAACCAGTGAAGGGAGCGGAGGAGCGGTGTGGTGTGGGAAAATGTTGGAAGGTTGAAGACCAGCCGAGCCGCTGCATTCTGGATGAGCTGCAGAGGTCGGATGGCACATAATAATAATAATAATAATAATAATGGGTTTAATTTATAAAGCACTTCATATTTGATTTCAAATCCCGAAGTGCTAGGTGCATGCAGGTAGACCAGCCAGGAGGGAGTTGCAGTAGTCTAGGCGTGAGACGACGAGTGCCTGGACCAGAACCTGCGTTGTTTTCTGGGTCAGCTGGGGGCGTATCCTCCTGATGTTGTAAAGAGTGTATCTGCAGCAGCGGGTTGTTGCAGCGATGTTTGCAGTGAAGGACAGTTTGTTATCGAGGGTCACACCCAGATTCCTTGCAGTCTGAGTCGGGGAACCAACAGAGGTGCCGATGTTGATTGTTAGGTTGTTAGAGTGGGACAATCTTTTCCCGGAAGGAAAAGCAGTTCAGTCTTGTCAAGGTTGAGCTTGAGGTGATGAGCAGACATCCACTGAGAGATGTCAGCTAGACAAGCAGAGATGCGTGCGACGACCTGGGTCTCTGAGCGGGGAAAGGACAGAATGAGTTGGGTGTCGTCAGCGTAACAGTGGTATGAAAAACCATGCGGGCTAATGACAGATCCGAGCGAGTTTGTGTACAGAGAGAAGAGGAGGGGACCGAGAACAGAGCCCTGAGGGACCCCTGTGGTTAACTGACAAGGGTCGGACTCGGACCCTCTCCAAGTTACCCTGTAGGTGCGGTCTTTGAGGTATGAGGTTAGGAGGGAAAGTGCAGTGCCTGAAACTCCAATTGTTTGGAGAGTGCGAAGGAGGATCTGATGGTTCACCGTGTCGAATGCAGCAGACAGGTCCAGAAGTATGATGACAGAGGAGAGGGATGCTGCTTTAGCAGTGTGCAGTTCCTCAGAGACAGCTAGGAGAGCAGTTTCTGTGGAGTGACCTGCCTTGAAACCAGACTGGTGCGGATCCAGAAGGTTGTTCTGATGGAGATAACGGGAGAGTTGTTTAAAGACAGCGCGTTCAAGTGATTTAGACAGGAACGGGAGGAGAGAGACAGGTCCGTAGTTTATAACATCCGACGGGTTGAGAGTGGGTTTCTTTAGGAGAGGGTTTACTCTTGCCTCCTTGAGACTGTTTGGAAAGTGACCAGAAGTTAGAGAAGTGTTGATGAAATGGGAAACGGCCTGCAAGTCCATACTGAGGCAGGGCAAAGCTGCCGTGCTTTCGCCCAGGGGAGCGGACATCGCCTCCGGCTTGGCAGCCTGAGCAGATGAAACGAAGATGTTATCTTCGTGCTCATCTGAGTCGGATAAGAGGAACTCAGAGGCATCCTCTTCATCCTCCTCCATATAATCCAGCTCCAGGACATCCTCCGTGGGTGGAACCACGGTGAGGTCCAGTTGGGAGCCCCAGCTTGACACAGCGCGGGGCTCCGCTCTCATGGCTTTCGCCGCCACCGGGCCCCAGCCTGACACGGCGCGGGGCTCCGTACCCGCGGCTACCGCCGTTGCTGAGCCCCAGCCTGACACAGCGCGGGGCTCAACCTCCGCGGCGGTCGCCACCATGTCTCGATTGCCGGCCGGTGAATCAACAGACATGAAGGGGTCCTGTCCCGACAGGCTAGCTTGGCGCGCTAGCCGTCGGCGGAGGCTCTTGTTGGTGAAGCGGGCACAATGTCCTCACGAACCGGGGTCATCGATAGCCTCCTGGGCGTGTTCCAGCCCAAGGCAGGACGAGCAGACCTGGTGTGAGTCCGTGCTCGAAATCTTAAACCCGCAGCCGCAGAGCCGAGTCTCTGAGCCTCCGTCTCCTCTGGTGTGAGGGAGAGAAGGGTCCGTCCTCGCTCGCCGTGGTGTCGGCGTGGAGGGATAAACTAGTAACAGGTATGTTACCGTTTGAAGAAAAATCAAAACCTTACCGTTATTCCGAAAGAAAAAACGGCGGGGCAGATTTCAATATTAACTGGTGTGTTAATATTTAATTCAATCTTCTTGCAAAGCAAAAGTAGCCGGCAAGCGCCGGTCGACCGAAAGTTAGCTTGTGGTTCAGTCTGTGGACAGTTAAGCTAGCCCGGCTACTGATATTTTTGAGATGTGCTCCGAAGCGAGAAGAGGTGTTTGAATGACGCTGCGACGTAGCGCAAGCTACTTAAAGGGTGGGTGGATTCCCTGACGTAGACGTCAAGATCACCAGCCAATCAGGATTGGCGTAATGAGATTGATGCTTCTGTTTGCATACGCGTTTAGGCGCATCCCATAGTGAGACATCGAACGGAGTGTTATGAATGAGAACAGTAGACTGAGAAGTGCAGGGGTGATGAACATTGTTGTTAAAAATATCCGCCCTTATTCTTTAGTGAGATATAAAGTTATGCACCCTAGATCAAAAAAGGTCTACTGCAATAGCACAACATCTGCTCATTCACGCAAGCTGGATTTGTTTTTGCACCATCACAGGCACAACATTTTAGAATGTAAAATGAAGTCAAAAGGATCCATTAAAATCCTTGAATTTGTGTACGGAAGCCCTAAGAGGCAAATAAGAAAAATAATTCTTAATCAAAATGTTTCCACCTATGCACTTCTTGATTTTTTAACAGTATCATATTTCTCTTCAAAAACAAGCTAAATATACTCTCTATTTACGAGCACGGGAAAATCAAAACTATTTAAGAAATAAACATTGATGCTTTGAGTCCGAAACAGAACATGGAGTAGTGGTACACTTCAGCCTCTTGTGGTCAGAATAAGTATTACAACAACAAACTTTGGGTCATGATAAAATCCGTTTTTACCTGTTCCTAAATCATTAACATGAGAGAAAACACTTTAGACCGGACTTATAAATGACTCCACCAGAATTATTTTCTCACTGCCTTTCAGTGCTTCTGTTTGACATTCATAGAGCATAAAGGTCCTGCTAATTTGAAACCAGAGGCATGTACTACGAATCCAGTTCAACATACCCTGGATATGTTTGAGTTACCCGGCTTACCTAACCCAAAACAAACGCGATCTCGCTAAGCGGTTCTACGACGCTGATTATCAACTCGGTAACTCAAGCCAGGGTTTCTCTGTCCGGCTGAGTGTGCGTTCATGTGAAAGGGGCGGGGTTAGCAATATTTGACCAATCACAAACATGGACAAGCGTACTAACAGTGCAGTGTCATACTTCCTGAATGAAAAGTGAACTATAATATTAGACAAATATGAAGAAGTTCAACTTTAAACATCCATGACTTAAACACTTTATCCAGGATAAAAGCTGCATAGTTGCACCTGCAAGGTGAATACAGAACAGCTGGTACAAAAAAATGTGTTTGAATGCGTACATTAACAGGTTTATGATATCACTAAGACACGAGTGGATCTGACTTTAATTACATTTGACTCGAGTGTTTCGTCAACTTAATGTGTTGCTTAAAGCAGTGCTTCTCAAGCTTTTTTCAGTAATGTACCCCCTTTGAAACATTTTCTCAGCCAAGTACCCCCTGAGCGACCCCGAACATTTTTGATAGAAAAAGCCTATATATATATAATTACAATATAGTAATGTTCCATCAGTGTGTGATTTATTAACTCCTTCATGCATGATTTACAACAAACTAAGGATAATTTCATCGTTATGCATGAGACATTTTTTAAAAACAGATTGTATGTTTTACAAACCAATGAACAAAATGATATATTAAGCAAAAACTATAAAATACAATACACAAATATTATAATAAAATCCACTGTGGTGCCTGATGTGCAACTATACCATCCGAAACCCCATGCATATACAAGAAAACAGCATTAAATTAGCAGTCTCTAATGGAATGACCACAATGCATGAAAGGGTTTAAAAAAACAAAACGTTGTAACTGAGAAAAAAAATGTGCAATTATAAACAAACTATGTAATAACACTGCAATTACACTATTTAGGAGTTTTAGGTCCGATGCCTCCAGTGCTTTGGCTGATGTTGTGGAGGCTTTTGGAGATCTTGCGAGGATCTGTACTCAGCAAGTTTTCTCTTGAAAAACTCCGGTGGCTTACCAACATGACACAGGTGTTTGGTGCTGAGATGTCTCTGGAGGTGCGCTGGTTTTATCGAGCTGTTGGCTAGTTTCTCCCCACAGAAAAAAACTCAATGCCTGGGGCGGGTTGCCGTTTGTTGACTTGAATCCCATCAAAGCATATGCCTCCTGATATTGCAACCCAGTCTCACGGCATTTCGTGTTATAGTCACGAAATTAATATAATCTATTGATTCGTGTTCACCAACACGATTTTATCCTTTTTTTCGTGTCACACAGAACGATTTTAAAAGCAATGTATTTCTATTGGTAGTATGTTTCGGGCCTGCACCACGTATTTTTGTCCGGTCGGGTCTTGGAATGCTAGAAGCTGTGTGGTTCATAAAAACATTTTCTTACTCAATATCTTACCCTAAGCCTAACTAACCATCCCTTTTATTTTAAATTGTATAATGTCGGAGTTTCTTTGCCGTCCGCGAGGAAAATAAATGGGGCAAAGAGCCTCAGAATACTGAAATCTGTATTTTTTGTCATCTTTTTTTCCTTCTAATTCGTTATTATTTGGTGCAGGCATGAAACATACTACCAATAGAAATACATTGCTTCTAAAATCGTTCTGTGTCAGAATACTGAAATCTGTATTTGTTGTAATCTCTTTTTCCTTCTAATTTGTTATTATTTACATTGCTTTTAAAATAGTTCTTTGTGACACAAAAAAAATGGCGAAATCGTGTTGGTGAACACGAATCAATAGATTCATTTTGTGACTATAACACGAAATGCCGTGAGACTGTGTTGGATATTGACGGCATTTTGTTGGTTCAATTTTGGCTCTCTTTTTTTCTCCGTTGTCCACGTTCCCTGCTGTAGTGCTGCTACGTTTAAACCACGATTACATTTCAATGTCTATTTGTTACAATATAATATTGCAACTGGCTTTCTGCTCAGCGTGGTTCCGGGCTAGACCCTGATTTAGCTCTGGTTCTTCCTGTTTCCAGTGCAGCCAGCTCTCAGTACCGAAACCCGGTTCTTAGCTGGCCCCACTCGGCTGCCCGGCAAGAACCAATATGCTTACGTCGGAGGGGGGCGAGATTAACCTGAGCAATAACAGTTAATGGCGAGTACGGCATTACAAGTTGTAACAAGCAGTAGCGCTGAGCAAAGGGACTAGAACGCAACCACACACTAAGAAGAACCAGTTAAGCACCAGAAAAGCACAAGAACGGATCTTGAACCCTTGGTGGTTCTAGGAATATTTAATAAAAAATTGTATTTTCTATTTGACTTATTGTACTATGATTATTTTTGTAATCATGCATGGTATTTTTTTAATTGACCTTTATTATTTTATTAATCTCACGTACCCCCTGCAGTACCCCAACGTACCCCCAGGGGTCCGCGTATCCCCATTTAAGAATCACTGGCTTAAAGTAATACTTCTGCATACAGTATGTGACAATGTAAGTGTTGCACGGCCAGATACGGCTCAAGAAGCTGACTCAGATAAGGAAATATATGATACATTATGATTTGATATGAATGATAATGTCACACATCGACGTCTGCACTCAGAGTGCCGCGGACTGTACGTAATGTTACTTTGATCCGGTTACTTATGTTGTGGCAGATAGGCCTATTTAAGTACGCTTTCTTAACGCTAATGTCATAATAGTCAGATTGCTCTGAAGATGGGAGGTGATATTCTATTAATTTTCACATTCACACGGTCAGTAGATTTTTGCCGGCCGTCTTTCCTGCAACGGCAGTTTTTCTGTATTTCCTTTCTCCTGTAATGTGACTTGATAGCTTTAAACTCTGCACACTGAGCTCTGATTGGTCAGCAGGCGGTGCTTTCACTGAGTTGATCTCTTATCCTGGAACCAAACCTGCGCCGTTCAGCATAAGTTACCATGGAGATCTACCCCGGTAGAGAACCAGCGTCGTAGGACCGGAAACCCAGAGATAACCCTGAAGTTACCTCGCTAAGCAAAAATCCGGCTTCGTAGTACAGGCCTCTGGTCTAAAATGTGTCAATATATTTGCAGATGTTATTGTGAAAATCCAGTTAAGCCCCTGTCACAGTGTCCCGAAATTGACACCCGAATATGGATTTCTGAACTTCGCACGAAGATGGCCCCAAACCACACACGAAGGCAACATTTACATTACATTTAAGACATACTACTGCAACGAAAGTTACAAAAACAATTATGTTAAAGTACTATGATACTGTACTGATATTTTCAGACTTTGTTCTTTACTTTATCCGTCTTTATATGTAGAAGATATTAAGTTTTCTCCGTAGTGTTGTTTCCATAGAAACAACAACATCCTGTCAACTCGCCTTCAAAATAATATATTATATCCTTTTCAGTTTCACAGAACACAAATTGGGTTATTTACATAATATGTTTACATGATTTTGTTGTGCAATAAAACAACACGATAAAGAAAATGTTCAAATCCGGCTCTGATCGTAGCAACATCAGTGCCGGTCAAAGGTCTTCTTTGTTATTTATTGAGCTTTAAAAACAAATGAATAACGACTATATATAAAATACACGGAGCCTCTCTTTTTCCTCCCTCTGCAATGCAGTGGGAGTCACCGACTCATGAAGGAGACACAAGGAGAGCTGGGCCCTGTGCTACGAAGCTGTTTCAACCTAACCTGGATATGTTTGAGTTAGCCGGTTGGCCTAATCCAAAACATACGGCCTCTCGCTAAACGGCACTACGACGCGGGTTATCAAGTGGATCGCTCAAGCCAGCCGTGTCCTATCTATTTAGGTGCGCGTTTACATGACAGGGGTGGTATTTGGAGCATTCGACCAATCACAAACATGGAGAAGCGTACTGACAGCGCAGCGTCATACTTCCTCAATGAAAAGTCTATATAATTAGACAAATATGAAGACGTTAAACTTTAAACATCCATGACTTAAACACTTTATCCAGGATAAAAGCCACATAACATTAACAGGTTTATGATATCACTGCCCGTAAGACACGATCTGACTTTAATTAATTAATAATTGACTCGAGTGTTTCGTCAACTTAATGTGTTGCTTAAAATAATACTTCTGCATACAGTATGTGACACTGTGAGTGTTGCACGGCCAGATACGGCTCAGCTGACTGACGTGCAATATATTCCGTGTGTAAATCGAAGAGATAATACATTTTACAGCATATAGACCGTAACTTTGATCCAGTTACTTATGTTGTGGCAGATATTTAAGTAAGCTTTCTTAACGCTAATGTTATAATAGTCAGATTGCTCTGAAGATGGGAGGTGATATTCTATTAATGTTCACGTTCACACAGTCGGTGATTTTTGCCGGTCGGCTTTCCTGCGACGGCAGTTTAAACTGTATTTCCTTTCTCCTGTAATGTGACTTGCTCGCTTTAAACTCTGCACCCCGCTCCGCACACGGAGCTCTGATTGGTCAGCAGGCAGTGCTTTCACTGAGTTTAGCTCTTAGCCTGCAACTTAACCTGGTCCCGACCAGGTTAGCTGCTAAGCATAAGTTACCATGGAAATCTAGCCTGCTAAAAAGAGAACCAGCTTCGAACGACCGGAAAGCCGGAGTTTCCCCTGAATTTAGCCGGCTAAGCGAAAATCCTGCTTCGTCGTACAGGGCCCTGGAGCTTTGATGGCAAACACTGACGGTTTATTTGGAGTTTCGGCCGGAGAGTTGACAAGACAGGTGGTGTGTCACGAGTTGACACAGCGGTTGCCAAACCAATTCAGAAGAACTCTTTCTGCAGCTCGAGGTTTTATCTAGTTCGGAGTGTAATAATCAACATTCTTCATCAGTGAGACTAAAGCAATATGGACCCTGAATCTAACTAGAGCTCTCGTCCATAGAAAAGAATGCGAGCCAGGGAACCTTGTCCCTGAACAGTAAACTACCTCATGGCGGCTTGTGCTCTGTCATACTGTAGACTGGCAACAACAATGCGCCCAAGCTGCCCCTCCTAAAGAGAGATAGCAGCTATACCCAAGGCCGTAGCCCTATGCCATGGGAAAGGAGACAGTGAGAAGAGAAAATGATGAACTGTGTCAAAGAATGAATACCTAAGCAAATTATTTCCCTAACAATTGCTATAGGGATGTTAAGAGCATTCCATGGAATATAACAAAAAGTGTATCTCGAGCCGGTTTCTCAAACTTTACAAATGACCTACCCCACCTTTAAATTCACTTCAGAAACACTTTTTGTTATATTCCATGGAATGCTCTCAACATCCCGATAGCAATGAATATACTAAATGCTTTGACAATAAATACATAACAAATTTCATCTGTGGAAGCCGTGGCGCTGTAAATAGCACGACCAATCATCTGAGCCGGCCCGGCTAAAATAACTGGATGGCCTACCTGCCTGCCAGCCTTCCATCTGTGCACAAACTTATCTCGTTGGTCATGTGCGCATTCGTGTGTGTTGGAGGAGGGGCTCTGTAAGGAAGTCTGAAGGAAGAGGCAGATTTTTTTCGGCTGCGTACTTTCAAATTCTAGCGCACTCGAGCTGGTTTCTCCATTCTTACCTACCCTACCTTTAATGTTCCCACCCAGGCAAATATAAACCCTGCAGTCTATTACCTCATTCACACCAACGGTGTTTCAGGGCCGGTTTGGAGCTGGAGCTCGAAAAGCACCGGGTTTTCCTGTTCACACCGCAGCGGAGCAGCCTCTTAGCTCCGGAATCCGGTTCGTTTCAAGCACCAAAAAATTGTCCGGCTAGAGCAAAAGCACCGCTTACGTTGAGGCGGGGGGGAATCTGAATTGTCGTTGAAGTTGATGATTACGATTGTAAAGCAGTCGTCCCATTTCTTCCATTTCGTTTCGACAGAGCAAAACCAAAACAAGTAGCAGTTCAACACAATCGGCCATTGTTGTCGGTGTGAGCTGTGAGGGGTTTCCGCGCAGTTTGGCTTTATGAAGCAGGCACGCAAACGGTTACGTCATGACGCAAACGATGACGCAATGACGCAGCACCAGTCGGACTCTGGGCGGTGTGAAAAGAGCCGGAGCTAAACCGAAGAACCGGTTCTGAACCTGAAAAGCTCTAGCACGGAGCTTGAACCGGAGTTGCGTTGGTGTGAATGAGGTATATGATGGAAGTATTCCTGGTGTAAATCTGTTAATACAATGTGTTTCTTAAATGATTTATGAAGATCCCACACATGAGTTCAGGTCACTGGTGGAGTTTATTGGGTCAGACAGGGACTACAGTCACTTTGGTCCCTGCAGGAGAGAGAGGGCTTCCACTTCATATATGTGAAAATTAAAGTACTATTATTATGGTTCTTTTTTATCAATTCATATTTATTTTTATCATATATGATATCTTTATTAATATGAATTCTCAGGTAATTTTGTTACATTTTAAATAAATGTAACACATGCATTTGGGGGAGGGGCATTGTAAGTACACACAAATATTAAAGTAATACATTTACGAGGATATTCTCTGAGATCAAAGGGGTATAATTATTTATATAAGAAAAAACGTTTTTTGTTTATTTGGTCAAGAAACCCTAACCCTCCCTTCAGTCTCCCCCTTTCAACTCGGCAAATATCCAATAAGGGCACGCTGGTCCAAAAGTACCTTTAAAAAAATAGACCCTTATGATGTCACAATTATATCATCCAGGTTTTCTCTGTTTCTGAATAAAGAAAGAAATATTTACCACAAAACCTGCATTACCAACTGGAAGCATGGAACTATTGAGTTGTATTATAGGAAATGTAGGATCCAATGTTTTAGGAGCTATACAAAAGACTTAAAGTCAGACAGAAAATGAACTATTAAAGAAATAACCTTTAATTTGAACATTAACTGCACTACTTGTATTTTATATTATAAAGATTGTATGCTTGTTCCGTTTGTTGTTGAAGCTGTCCAGCACTTCCTGAATGTCTCCATCATCATTTGCAGATTGTTGCCGCTGCCGTAAATCCTTTGGTTATGTAACCGAGAGACAATTGATACGAGGGCTTCAGCAGCAGCTGTTGTTTTATCAACAGGAGGCTTTAAGGAACACACAGACACACGGTGACGTACACATGGATATTGAACATGCTGTGGCTCTTTTTTTCTCAAACTGAGATCTTCTGTTTCAGGCAGTCTATGTTTATGTAAGTGTTGAGATAAAATGGTAAAGTAAAGAGCAAAAACTAAAATAAGCATTTGGATAAGAGAGTATGAAAGAGTTTAACCCTCCACTGTTTGTCTGTGAGTGTCTCGTTAATGGAGACAGAGATTTATCTCAGGTCAGTGAGACTCTGCAGTGCCCAGGAGGTGCCACGGTTTAATTTAGCCTGAAACCTGACCCCGGCCTCCTCTGTCAGCTCCTTCTCTGGGCCCAGAGCCACCAGGAGCAGCAGGCTGGGGTCTGTGGGGTCTACATGGTGTGTGTGAAATGAATGATTTTCTGCAATAACCCACACTATAGCTACACAAAGTGAGACCATGACGGTCAGAATCAGTGTTCCGGTGCAGAGCAAGTTATGCATGTGTTGGCAATAAAAGAGTACCCAGTGTCAGGATATGTTAAGTAATGCACAGTTAAAATGTTGGTTCACACACTAATGATCAGAAAGTTCACATAACAGGGACGTTCTAGGTGTGCACGTGTGTTTAAATGCACCTGAATATACATTTGTTCATCATCTGTGTGTGCCAATGGCTCCTAAGGATTCCTAGGACAGTTTGAGGGTGTAAGCGACAGGTACCAGTGTCAAAAGGTCGCAGTTTTACATCTGATTTTCATTTTGTACTCATTCAAAACTAGTTGGTTAGGTTGAGGTGAGAAAACAATGTGGTCAAGTTAAGGAAAAGATCACGGTTAGGCTTACCATAGTTTTTTAACGTAACTGCAAATGTGAAGGAAATTAGGTATGTTAAATAACTTGAATACGACACATATGCAAGTAATGCGTGAGTTGTGTATACATCACGGTATTATACATACGTATTGTACGTAATGTATGGCATGTTCAGAACATTGCATACACAGAAGACCTTTAACACTAAGAGTGCGGCTATTTTTTGTAGTCAAGAGTTAATGAGGTTTCTCTCAAGTTAAAACATCAGATATATAAGATATAGATATGCATGCTTTTTTTCAGCATATGCATAAGCTGTATTGCTGCACCGCTATGAGGAAATGGTTGAAAAAAGGTTTTGAATATAAGGCAGCTACTGTATGTCTTGATTCAGATTTAATGAGAAAGGAGACTGTTCTATTCTTTTTTTCTGGAACAAAAAGGTAGTTTAGACCAAATACAGTGATTCATATCAGCCTTATTACATAGCTGCTACAGAATAAACAACTGTAAAGCCGTAATTGTTCGTACTGTTAATTCACTGTCAACCATTAAGTCTACAATCATGCACCATATACAGTTTATTTCACACAGCACGTTAGTTGACATGTGCTTTTCTGTGATTCCTAGAGTTTTGCTTACTGTGGATCACAAGCAAAAAGAAAAGCCAGATCAGCATCTCATATCATCTCTAGTTTAGCCTTTTTCTGTTTCTCAATTCATGTATTTGGATCTTCTATTGTTCAGAGCAGCCAATCGGAAATGACCTACTCCAACCCGTTTGAGTTGTGGCACACAATTTCAGCATTGGAAACATTCTGGCAGGTTGAGTAAGTGTTTGTTTGCTCAGCTTAAATTACCCTTTGCGTTTCTCTTTTTTTGTTATAATTTAAAATCCTTTTGGGTTGCCGAACCGATTTGAAGCACAAATATAACTCTGTAACGTGTAACCTGAACAATCCAATACAATCGTCCTATGAAGCAGGCAATTGTGAACGGCAGACTTATACACAGCAGGTTTCTAATACACAGTGATAAAAGCTGGAATTAGACGTTAGGAGAGTCTAACTTGTCTACTTTTGTCTTTGTAGAGACTAAAACAACATCTATCACTGCCTCCTGGAACGCCTGAAACATGGCTCAGTAAGTTACACACACACACACACACACACACACACATACAGAGTTTATAAAAAGAGGTATAGTTTTGTAAAAAGAATCACACACACTGGCAGATTGGTTATTCATTTACAAAACTCCCAAGTGAATGCACAGGAAAACCATAAACATGTGATCATTGTGTAATCATTGATAATGTGTCCCGTGTGCCTGTGTGTGACTTTAGCCTCCAGAGTGTGCAGAAGAAGACCAGCACCATGTCCCTGACCATCTCCTCTTCCTCCTCTGCCTCCGCCTCTCGGGAGCTCTCCTCCTCCTCCTCCTCCTCCTCCTCCTCCGTGCTCGCTCAGAAACACTCCGGCCTGGTGCAGCCGCTGCTTGTCAGCCCTCCAACCGTAAATCTCCTCATATTATGGACATGACAAAGTTTAGATTTAACCTGTAGATGTGACAGTCACTGTACATATAAGTGACTTATTATTAATAATTACATCATTCAATATATGTATCATTTTTGTATTCCCAGAGTCAGAGTCCCATCTTAAATCAACAGTACTCAGGGACCGGAGTGGCCCCTACTTTTGTTAAGGTAAGACACACATACGGCCTCCTAATTATTTTTAGTTTCTTGTGTCTTTCTAGTCATTGTATGTGTCTTTGAAGTCTTTTGGTAATTGTTTCATGTTTCTTTGTAGTCATGTTGTCTTTTTGTAATTGTTGTATGCTTCTTTGTAGTCATTTGTTTCTTTTTGTAATTGTTTCATGTTTCTTTGTGGTCATTTGTTTCTTTTTGTAATTGTTTCATGTTTTTTTGTGGTCATTTGTTTCTTTTTGTAATTGTTTTATGTTTCTTTGTAGACATTGTCTTTTTGTAATTGTTTCATGTTTCTTGGTAGTAATTTTGTGTGTCCTTGTAGTTGTTTGTTTTATTCAATTGTTTTGTTCTTTTGTAGTTGCATTTTTTTTTACCACCTATTGTAGTCACTCTTTCTCTTTGTGTCTCTTTCAGTGTTAGAATACGTACTCAGATCCTACTTAAGAAAAAGTCAAATACTATGGTCGGAAAATACTCCACTTCAAGTAAAAGTCCTGATTCCCAAATGATCAGCTAAACGTACTTCAAGTATCGAAAGTAAAAGTACTTGTTATACCGAATGGATTTTTTCACAGTAATATATTATTAGGTTGAGTTTTTTTGTATACATGTTTTTTAGTGATGTATTTTGTCAATGTGGATGAAATGTAGATATTGTTGTAAGTATCTGTATGTCTCTTTGTAGTTGTTTGTGTTTCTTTCTGTTCATTTGGTGTCTCTTTGTACCCGTTTTACATCACTTTGAAGTCGTTTTTCGTCTCGTTTTGTGTCTCTTTTTGTGTCTCTTTGTAGTCGTTTATGTGTATTTGTTTTTTGAGTCTCCTCCTGGTTGATATATGTGTCTCTTTTAGGTGAAATGTTGTATGTTCATACAATGGGTGGTCTGACACACTTGGTAAACTGTATGTCTTAAATAAAAGATTACTGATGTCATCTTCAAAGACCTTCTCTTTTCTGTCCTCTTTCCATTTCTCCTCCTCTGCCTCCACCCCCCTTCACTCTGCAGGGCCTCCATGATGTGTCCACAGTGAACGGGCAGCTGGTGGTCCTGGAGTGCAGACTGAGGGGAACCCCCCCCCTGCAGGTCATGTGGTACAGAGAGGACGAGCAAGTACTGGACTCGGATGATTTCAGGATACTACGCAAGAGTGAGTGTGTGTTTGGCAGTGGGATGGGGTCTTATGACCTGGAGATAAATTGGACTTTACACATCAATCAAGCAAAAATAAAATATACACTTTTTGTTAAATGGACACATGAATATCCTATTAAAAACATGTAATATTGTGTTAGCTTTAATCTGGCCAGAAAGTTACAGATTATTATCTTCACGGTCAACTTGAATATGTTGTACTTTTTTTGTTCTATTTTATTTTATATTTATTTGTATACTGTTTATATTGTATAATTGTTTATATTACATTTAAACATATTATTATTATTATTATTATTATTATACTACTTTTTCATTTCAAATGATGTGCAATACTTTGTTTTACATGCTGCTGCTGCAATGAAAACATTTCCCAATTTGGGATCAATAAAGTATATCTTATCTTATCTTGTGGGGTAGTGGTGCACTCCCCCCTCTTGTGGCTCAAATAGTTATTACAACAACAAACACCTTGCAAAATATAATGGATAACAAGAGTATTCTTTTCTTACTCTCCTCTCAGGGCCTTTGTAATTGCTCAAGTCTGATTTCAGCAGAGTAGGTTTTGCATTTGAATGACTGGTACTGAGTCTGATTTGCAGAAGTTTCCTATTTCTCTTGAATGTAAATATGGTCTGAGCTGACTAAAAAAGAATTGACTTTTCTTTCTCCTTGTTTTCCCAGAGGCCAGCTCTGCATCAGTGCCAGGTAAGTTCAGAATATACAAAAAACACTTTTCTTTTCCAAAACATATATTATTTATTCTTACCTTGCTATAATTTCTTTCAACTGAAGTTGTTTTTGTAATACTTTCACCTTTCTGGTACCCCAATAATCTTTGAAATAACACCCCCTTGGTGAAACTGGCTTATTTGGATGAAAGGCTTTAACTCTGTCCAGGAAGCCAGGTCAAATACATTTAACATTTTAAGAAATGTGACATTATATTGTATTTTGTAATTTGCTTTTTTTAAATGATCGTTTTATTTCGTTTTTTTACTTTTTTATGACATTATAACGTTACAGAAGTGAGTGTCTTTTACAGGTTGACTGGGTGATTTACAGTGACAATGACAGCTACCCGAACCATGCTTAAAGGAATGAGATGTTATAAAATGTTCATAAACAAAGTGCAGTTTTAATCCTGTCTGGAAACGAAAGTTAAAGACTTTATTGAATGAAAACATGTGTACTGTTCTGTTGTTCCCCTCCACAGAGGAGCTGTGCACACTGGTGATCACAGAGGCCTTTCCAGAAGACTCGGGCATTTTCAAATGTGTCGTCATCAACCCCTTCGGCACGGTCTCCTGCTCTGCCATCTTAGAAGTTTACAATGGTTAGAAAGTCACTTCATATAGCACCATAAATCTTCTATTACAGTTTCACCAGTTGATCTGTGTTAAACAAATACAAATGAATAGTCTTGCTTTTAAGGTCAGCCATCTCTTGCTTTGCAGACCTGGAGGAGCAGCTGGAGGTGGAGGCAGCCAGTCAGCAGGTAGCAGCTTCTCTCCGACAGGAGCAGGAAGCCATGTTCCATCAGGAGACTTTCAGCGACGACTTTCCATCAGAGCTGCCTGACTCCATGACCCTCCCCCCGCCTGAGTGGCCTGAGAGCCCGCTAGAAGATAACAGCCCAGTTGCAGAGTGAGTGGATGGTACACACACACACACACACACGCACGCACGCACGCACGCATGCACACAAGCGCGCACACACACACACACACACACACACACACACACACACACACACACAC